>VZTY01016797.1:86624-152990 GCA_013400935.1 Turnix velox | reverse complement strand
TCTCCTTATCCCTTGGGATGAGGAGAAGCAAATCACCAGTGACATCCTGGGCCAGTGACACCAGGAGGAACATCCCACAAGGGGACAAATGGCAGCTGCTGCCTTTCCCTGGGGGTGAGAAATAGTAGAGTGGGCAGAGGAGGCAAAGTAGGAACAGATGGGGGAGGGAGGAGTCTTCAGTGGAGCCCAGGTGTCTGGGATTTGGGTAGAAAAGGAGCAGAAAAGAGAATGGTGTGGAAACTGCTGAGAGGCAAATTGCTGGGGGGGGGAAGGAATGGAAGGATGGGCATGTGCTGGTTGGAGAGGGTCCAGAGGAGAACACGGGATAATGAGGACTGGAGAACTTCTCTTATGAGGACAGACTGAGAGAGCTGGGGCTATTCAGCCTGGAGAAGAGAAGGCTCCAGGGAGAACTCCCAGTGGCCTCCAAGTGCCTGAAGGGGTTACAGGAAAGCTGTGGAGGGGCTGTTTGCCGGGGCACAGAGCAAGCATGGATGAGGAGCAATGATTTTAAACTTCTGCAGGGCAGGTTAGACATTAAAATCATAGGAATAGTTTGGGTTGGAAGGGGCCTCAAAGATCATCAACTATCCACTATAGGCAGGGACACCTCCCACTACATCAGGCTGCTCAGTGCCTTGTCCAGCCTGGCCTTAAACACCTCCAGAGAGGGGGCATCCACAACCTCTCTGGGCAACCTGTTGTTGTGTTTCACTACCCTCACTGTAAAGAATTTCTTTTTTATATCTAGCCTTAATCTACCCTCTTCCAATTTACATCCATTATTTCTAGTCCTTCTGTCACATATCCTATTAAAAAGTCCTACCCCTGCCTTTCTGTAGCCCCCCTTCAGGTATTGATAATCTACTAAAGGGAAAAGTTCTTCCCCATGAGGGTGGTGGGACACTGGTATAGGTTGTTCAGAGAGGTGGTGGAGGCCTTATTCCTGGAGACATTCAAGTCCAGGCTTGTTGATGCTCTGATCAACCTGATCTACTGCAAGGTGTCCCTGCTCACTGTAGGGTGGTTGGACTAGATAGCCTTTGACCAGCTCTATGATTCAGACATAGCAAGACAAGCTCTTTGCTGCCCCAGTGGTTAACAACCCTTTCCAGCCAAGGGGTCCAATCAACGCCTTCAGGCTGAACAGAACCTCCAATCACTGTGACAATCACTAAAGCACCCAAGCAGACATCTTAACTCCAAGAGACGCTGAGGTCACCTCCACTTATCCATCCTACAGTCTGGAGGGCCTCAGTTTCCCTCTCTGGACTGGAGTAAGAGCCCTAGACAGTCTCCCAAGTCACTACCATGTGCAAGTAACTGTCAGCTAAAAGCCTGTTACAGTTTCTCCCTTCAACTTGCATTTCCCATGTTTACTTAATGTCTTCCGGCCTGGAAGAAGAAACTGCTACTCGCTGTTTATATACACTTTCCTCCAAGAGAGGTTTTTGCATCTGTTAGTGTTGCCTGACTTACACACTATGACAAGGAGCTGAGCTGCACCATCTCCCTGCTACTTTTTGTGCAAGTTTTTCCTCATGCTGTACCCATGAGACACTGAAATGAGTAGTTCTCCAGCAGCAGTTATCACTACACATGCAAGAAGCACTGCTAAAACCAATGGCAGAGATGCAGTACCTCAGTCTAGGATGGGAAAGGAGCAGGACCTGATGAACTTTAACTTACAGCACACAGTTACAGAACACACAGAACTGGCTGAAACAATTACCAATGCTTCTCTCGTCAAGCATGGCAAAGGTGCTCAATAAGGAAAACAAAGCAAACTTCATACCCTGAATTAAGAAAACGTGTGGATTGCAGGAGGAGGAAAAGTCAGGTTAGCTACGATTCCCAGGAAAAATTCTGAAACATAAATAAATAATGAATAAATACCACAAACTATTCGTAAGCACAGAAGATAACAAAGCAAAGTCTCAGGCTAATATGGATTTAATCAGAAATAAATTGAATCCAACCAAGATAATTTCCCTCTGTGACAGGCCACGTGGATAGCAGAGAGGCTGTTGACGTTACATGCCCTGACTTGTAAAGCTTCAGATGCAAAACATCCTCATAAGACCTCAAATAAATGGTCTCAAATAAACTTTCACATAGCAGATGCAAAACTGACTGGAAATATGATACTTGGACATGAACTATCAATGGGTCACTGTCAAAATGGAGGGATTAACCCAGTGGAGTTATATTGTGTTTGTTGTGAGTCCAGCTTTCTTCAAAGCTTTCTCTGAGAACCTGGGCCATGAGATACATCACATGCTTGTAAAATACACAGCTGCTATGTAGCTGGGAAGGACTGCCTGAAGACAGGTTTGAATTCTGATCTTGGCAACGTGGAGAAAATGTCTGAAAAAAATAACTGGATCCCATTCAACAGAGATAAGGATGGATAAAAACTGCCCACAATTCATCAGAAAATAAGGAGGGGAGTTGAGGTGGACTGCAAACTCAACACACATCAGCTATGTTTCACTGCTACAAGGGACAAACATCCTGGGTTGTACAAACATAAGTCAACCTGTAAACCATGTGAGTAGCCCTTCTGTTCTGGTCACTATGGCAAGGCCTTAGTCAGAGCATCCCATCTGGTATCAGGACAGCAAACTTCAGAAAACATTCTTAAGGAAAGGAACAGGAACAATCAAAGGTTTCAGAAAAACTCAGCTGCAAGGAGAGTTTTCAACAAACTGAGCTTGTTCATCATAAAAGAGATGGATGGGCCAGAACAAGAGTTTTTAGAATCTGATAGGTTCACTTGCCTTTCTTAGCCTGGGCACTGGACACTTTCCTGAATATGCATTTCAGGAAAGTATGTCACATGATTGAGGATGTTCCAGTGGAGATCATGGTGTAAGCAAGACCTTTTGGCCACTGCTTGCAAAGATTAGGAGCTACTGATATACTTTGCTTGTGGCAGCGTCTCAATGGAAGACAGTCTCTGCATCCTGCAAGAGTAACTGGGCTGGAGTGCGTGTGAGACCTTGATTAGAAACAGGCTGCTCTTCACATTTCAGCTCTGCTTCTGGCGATGTGTGAGAACTTCCTCATTCCTAGATAGTCTCCTCATCCCAGATGAGGGAGCTGGTGTCTGGGGAAGACCTTTAGTATTCATTACAAAAATGCCTCCACCCCCTCATTGGTCTCTCCTCACTTCACCAAAGCACACAGACAATCTTATTTTTCAGAAGCACCCACCAGCTATCTCTTGACTGGATCTGGCACTGCTGCTCAAATGCCTGACTCAACTCCTGTCACTGTCAAAATGCTTCCATTGATAAAATGCACTCCAGTAGTTTTGGATAGGACCTGAACAGGACCCCAGACAAACTGACAGTAGCAAAATGTGGTAAAGCCATGTCTTCCACAAATTATTCATTGGACTTCACCGTAGGGGGGAAATCCTGAAATGCAAGCTGGAAGAGTGTCATGGTGGACTGGAATCATGCAGAAGGCACAGTGAGACCAAGCTGCATTGCTCTGTGGGTTTTAGAGTGATCTCCTCTCTCCAGACATCCCAAAATGTAGAGGCTATGTGGCTGCTCCCCTAGGGAAAGGATGAAATGCTGGTCCCTGGTAGAGCTGTGGGTTCCCATGCCCAGTCACAGTGGATGGAGCATGCTATGCTCCCAGCTGGAGGGAGAGAAGTGTCTCCAAACACAGAGGGAGGGGTGTCTCCAATGCTTACAAAGCCTAGAGGAAGGTCCAGGCGATGAGAACAACAGCAAGCAAACCCCCATTTAATATGAAAGGAAGAAATAAGTAAAAACAGATGGAGTTGTGCCACAGAGGGCTCTTCCCTTGCATTCCTAGCATACCAAGAACAGTCACCTCCCCTGCCCAGATAGTCTTTGTCCTCACTGAACCGGGCAACCCTGCTCTCAGCTCTGTCTGGCAGCCCTCATCCCCAGGGAACACTAAAACTCACAGCCCAACACACAAATTACAGACAAACTTTTAACCATCTCCCTTGCTCCAAAGCAAAGCCAACTACACTGGAGCCCCAGTACAACGAAAGTGCAGCAAAGGTACAAAACAGAACAGATCAAAAACCTTCAAAATTCCACTACTTTATCTTCATTGTTTCTCCAGGAAGGATCACATCTGGTCACACAAATTCTGGTCTAGCTATCAATTTAAATATCACTTGATGCAGAATTTTACCTTGATTCAGTTACATCAGTGCAAAGACCTATGTGACCAGGATCAACTTAGCCTGTGCCACTTCCTGATTAAGCCCCAAAGTACCATGTAGGAATTTAGCTGAGTTCCGCAACAATAACTTCAACAAATGCAAGTTCGTGTAGAGGACCAGGACCAGGACCAGGACCAGGCAACACTTGGTCTAGACTGGGACAGCTCTCTCTGTTGTATACCCTGGTGTAGATGTGTTTCTGTTACAAAGACAGCATCTTGAGCACACACAGACCATATCCATTCTCTCAGCGTGACACTGGTATTTCTTCATCATGATGAGAAATCATATTGCTTTAAAATCAGCTGGACAGATACAATGGTATAATTTTTTGGCACAAACCCCCAGACCTTTGCCTGAAAGCAGGGACTAGGAGTTACTTCTGAATTGGGAAAACCATGCAACAGTGACACTGGATGATTTCATTAGTTTTCTGTTAATCTGTGGAAATTACATCTGCAAAAGAATCTGGTTTTAATCAGAAAACATGAGATAGTGTAATGTCACGCTTCGGGGTTTTTAATGGATGCAAATTGGAAGAGGGTAGATTTAGGCTAGATGTAAGAAAGAAGTTCTTTACTGTGAGGGAGATGAGACACTGGAACAGGTTTCCCAGAGAGTTTGTAGATGCTCCCTACCTGGAGGTATTTAATGCCAGGCTGGATGAGGCATTGAGCAACCTGGTCCAGTGGCAGGGGGTTGGAACTGGATGATCTTTAAGGTCCCTTCCAACCCAAACCATTCTATGACTCTGGAAAATGCCAGATTCAAACCACACCAATAAAAGTGATCCAGTCCCCAGGGCATTTTTGCTATTTGTTAAGAATACTGAATTGTCTTCCTAGTTAATTTACTATCATAAAATTCAGTAAATTTTAATTGTTGACTAATTAGAAGAGATCTTACTGGGCCTGGGCCTTAGACCTGTTATGAAGCAGAAACCTAAAGAGGCCTTGGATAAAGATGAATGAGGCTTTTTCGAAAGGTTGGGAACTGCAGCCATCAAAGAAAGGCTGCACCAGGATAAGTTTTGCTGTATCCTTCTGGCTGTCCATGAGAGCCAACAAAGAAGCAAGTGCACTCACTGAAATGTAACTCCACACAAGTCCTTGGCGAGCTGAAGGTGAGGAAGCTCAGCTGTACACTGTACTGATGAGGATTTACTTCAAAGGGATCATTTCCTAGTTGAACACTTTATATGCACACACAGCATTTGCAAAGACCCACTGTTACAATTCGATACCAGTAAAAAAAAATGGCTTCTGAGGGGTAAATATGCAGGCTCAACATAAAACACTAAACACCACTGATTGCCTATTAATCATCTTGCATGGGTGAAATGGCAATAGAGACAAAACCATTCTTAGGAGATTTTTGGTCAAAATAGCTATGCTTCTTCCAATCATAACTTACTATGTGTATTTCACCAAATGTCTGGCAAGTACCAATTGGTGTTATTCCACCATCTCAGGCATTGATCTCCACTAACCTCCAGTAGTTTTATGTAGCTGTGTATATCCTATGCAAGTAGGTGCCTTTGATTTGACCAAAGTTTTCAAAGCAGGCATACAGAGAAATTTGAGGTACAATTTATGGTTATCATGAGGGTAAAGAGAATTGACACACCTTTCTGATGTAGCTCTCTGCTATGCAGATGTGGCAAAGATGAGCCCGGGTGCATCAACTCTAGCACATACATGTCTGGAAAACTTAGCCAAGAAATGGACAACCCAAGAGAATCCACTCCACCTTCTGGCTACCAGAGATTGACGCACTCAGCTTGCAGGAGCACCAGTTCCCCAGAGAGATACCCTGAGCTGATTCCAAACAAGTTGGAACATGCATTCAATGCGATGGAGACCCATGTGGAAAGATGGGTCCTCTGAAGAGGAGGAGGACCACATCAGCATGGCCAAGCCCAGCCTGTCTCCCGAGTTGCTTGGCTCAGCTGCAGTATCACACTCCTTCAAGTGCTGGAGCTGACTTGGGCATCCCCACAGGGTTCTGCATCACACAGGGAAGAAGCACTAAAAGGGATCACATTCTAAACAGAGGAGGGGAAAGGCAAGAGACACATGGAGTCATTTGCCTGAGGTTATGTGGCTGGTCAGCCACAGAGACCAGTACTGAGCCCAACTTGAGTCCACTTGACCACACTGCCAGTCTGCCAGTGGAGAGTTCAACATACAGCTGGAGTGGCTCACACCCATATGCTTGCTGGTATACTTCTTAGGAGAAGAAAGACAATAACAGACTATCTAAGGATAACATAATACTGTACATCAGATGATGCTGAGAAGGGTCCAAGACAAGTATGCTTTATTCCTCCTTCAGTGGAATTTATTCTAAAGAAGCTTCTTGGCCTAGGAGAGGGAATTATTCTGTGAGCTATTTTCTTTCAAAGGAAAAAAGAAGAATCACCACTAGAAAAACTTTCCATTTTTTAAAGGGACAGACCAAATTTTCCTCATATCCATTAGGAATTACTCTTTTTTGTACCAGTGTCCATTGCCAGCCCTATGGTTGCACACTTCTGAGTCATACAGGCTGGTTCTCCAACCTCCCACTTGGCACTTTTAATGAGTGCAAGTGCTCACACAGTAATTTCAATCTAAACTGAAGAAAAACGTTGAACCTCATCTGAGAAAGAACAGTTCCTTTCACACATCAGTATTTTTCATTGCTTTCAGCAAAGTAAAACTGAATGCTGCAAGGAAAGTGCAAAAGAATTCTTAACCAAAAGTCAGTGACGCAACTGGGAGTCTTCCCACCATGGATTTAAATTAAATCCAGGAAGTTAACAGATACCACAGTGCTTTAAAATGCATTTTCTTACTGGCTCAAGGCAAACTGTTTTTAAAATTGGTCACTACATGCATGGACTGCACAGAGGATCACTTTTAAATTCCTACTTGCAGAAGCAACAACAAAAAATGTCTCAAAAATATTGTCTGGTACTCTAAGATTGCTGGGGTCTAAGTTGGTGGGACGGAGAATATGGTATAATTTTTCAGAAGTAATAAATGTTTAAGTCATGCTTGAAGTGCAAAATTCAATTCAGCTTTAATTAGAGAGGCGTCAGTAAAGCTCTTATGATTTTACATGCCACAGAGGAGATCACATCAAATTCTGAAAGGAGCATAGGACAGATCACACACAGGCCAGTTCCACTGACCTACATTCTGCTAATTTGTGTGTTGCCATCCCATTTTACCTGATCCAGAGCTGACTGCTCTTTCAGGATCTGCCTGTACAAACAGCCAGAAGAGCTTCAAAACTACAGCTGCCTGGCCTACACCATGTCATGAAGCTGCAACCACAGGGACTCAGTCACAGGTATGACATCACTTGTGACCCTCCAAAGCACACATGTTAAAAGGGAGAGACAGTTCCACCACTTTTCATCTCTTCTGCCCTTTAAGGCAATAACTCATCTCTTAACTCCGTCCGGAGGCACATACTTTTATAGGAACCACAAATCACGCACTGTGTGTTTTAAAGGCTGACAGGATTACTTTTTAAAATAAAATTTGTTCTTTGATAGGATAGTTTTATTTTGCAAAGGCAAGTGAAGGAAGAGAACAATCTCTTTTGTGTTTTCAGCAAAATTAATAAGTAGTCACAGACAGTCCTACAATAATATTTGTGCACTTAGTTTGCATGTGTTGTAGGAGTAGTTGGAGAATGGGGGGAAAAAAAGGAAAAGAAAGCAGGGAAATGTACTTTAAGCCATAGAAAACAGGAGCAAAATGATGTTACAGAAAATAAAACTCAGAGGAAATACTTGGCCAGCCAGAGAAATGTCATCACACAGTAATGGCATCAGTCTACAAGTGTTTGCAGCAGTGTTATACAGTAGGTGTAACAGTGACCCAGTTAGACCAGATGATGATAGGAAACCATACTTTGGACAGGCCCCATTAAAAATAAGATGCTCATGTTGCACTGGCCTATTCTGGACTTCTGAGAAGTCAAGCAACAACTTGGTTTCTCTGGTTCCTTGGCTCCAAGTGACACTGAACAATATGTGTTAGGGAGGCAGATAAAAAAAACCCAAGATATATGAAAGAGAAGACTGTAGTAAATAACAATAAATAAAAGGAAAAAAAAGACATCTGAAAAATGCAGGTTTAGACAAGACTTCCTGAGGATCTGCTCATCCACGCAAATAAAAAGGAAGTCAGGGTCTGAAACCATCCATCTTGCAATAGCAAGGCTTATGCCTCTGAGAAGGGTCCAGACTATGACCAGCACCTGGAATACTCAGATAAAAGCACCCTGGTAAAGTGGTAAGCAGTCAGACCGCCCAGCACAAACTGTATAGCAGATGGAAAATACTCAACCACTGCTGACATGACAGAAAATCCAAAAGATGACACAGAGAAAGGTACACAGGCAGAAAAACAGAATGCTAAGCCAGAGGCCACCAAAATAACATCTGGAGCAGACAAAAGATGGGAAAAATCAGACATCTGCAGAACAGCATTTTGCTTTGGAAAGTGACAGCATATGCAGATTTGGGGCAAGGAGCACAAGATGACCACTAAAAGCTAAGCTGAAGCAGGAGCCAAATGCCCATCAGCCGGAGGCATAGGACAAAATGTCAGGCCCTGTTCTCTGCTGCACAAAGATACCCAAACTAAGGAGATACCAAGAACCACAGTGGTTCAGATACAGTGGTCAGCAGGCAAAAGAATGACATTAAAATCTCTGATGATGCTCAACAGACATGAACTATATTGGGGAAAATGAAAGCTTGAGTGGGTTAGAAAGCTCTTTGCTATTAATATTTCACAAGACACTACATTAAGAGATAGAATTGTCCACAGGTGAAATCTCCTCATGCTAAGGACACACTCCTGATACAGCAACATAAAAAGCCTAGACAGAAAGGTGTGGGAGGGCATACAAGTAATTTATTTTGCATATAGATCCAACCTTTAGAATGATGTCCCTCATCTTTACTTTGAAGAAGCCACCTACACAGATGAGACACTGTAGAGGGTTATTGCAGCAGGATGGACAAGTCTTGGGATGTTTTCCATTTGTTACTCCTCCTTTCTTATTGCATGCCTTTGTAGTTACTCTTTGCTCAGAGGCAGAATTCCTAAAGTGCCTGCAGTGATGTAGGCCATGAGAGTTATTCCCACAACTACTTGGAGAGAAGCTAGACCCCCATGCTGCAGGTGTCTTGTGCCATTCCACACACCAAAGTAGTTATGCACATCTCCTTGGCAAAAAAAAAGTCTGCAGATTTTGCCAGCAAAACTAAGTAATGAAGGACAAAATGCTCTCATGCGCCAGTCAGAAGGAGAACTTGGTACTTTGATTACCATTCCCACTGCAATATCCCATGCTTCACAATACCTTCCTGCTTCCACCACACACCCCAGTTTCCACTAGGTTACACACTATGCTCCTGCATCCCCTCCCCACTTGCTTAGATGATGAACTAGTTAAAGCAAGGCACTGAAACAATTGGGCAACTTGTTCATCTAACCCAAGAGACCTGGCTAGTAAAATATAACTAAATTAAAACTTTGAAGACAGACAGACATGTAAGAAAGATCACGGCATTTCTTACCCAACCTTTCTCCTGGGATCATAGCGTATGGTTGTGAAACATATCAGAATTCTGTTTTCTTCTTTCCTTTCCTAAGTTTGTGTCTGAGGGCTTAATTTTTATTGGGATGGTGTTGCAAACAAGCCAGCCAGGGGCTTCAGGAAATGTCTCTGTCCCTGATTCTTCACAAGTGAGTCCAGACATTCTCCAGTTGGTCTCTGGAAATTATCTGATGCAAAGGGCCTCTAACTCTGATGTGGACATGGTTAAAAGCTGTAAGAAACTCTCTAGGCTGTAATGGCACCTACAGGCTTAACATATTTACATTAATCAAGAGTCAATCAAGGGCTTATTGGTACTCTCGGTCTTTGTGCCTGCATTACAAATAGCAGTAGAGATTTCTGGGAAGGTTTAGTCAAGGCCTGAGCATAACTTCCAGCTACAGTACAAAATACATAAACCATATAAGGTTACATACTTCATTAAATGTTAGCAATATGCTTAAAACTAAAACTATGGCATGCACTTTATATACAATTTTGATTGTCTATAATCCATGTCAACACAGCTGTGCTACAGACCTCCTAAGTCACTGTTAGCAAGTCCATCTGCTCCACTGAGCTGTGTGTAGTTTTCAAATAATGGCAATTTCTTTAACATTTTATGATTCCTGACTACAAAAACTGCCTCTTGCGTGAGCCAGTGTCAAAATCTGACTAATGTTGCAAACTGTGTGGTGCAATGAGATTTTGTTGGCAGTTGAGAGAAACATAAAAATGTTAAGACACTTCACAAAAGTTTCAAAAAGGAGTCACTGAATAAATCTTTTAATCTCAAGTAGCACGTACTTCATTACATCAGCATTTTTCAAGGAATGTTCCTACTGTCAATGAAAATTAGCTCCAAGAATCTCAGAGCATAAGGAACCAAAATCCCAGAATTATGGCTTTTGTGTCAAGCATTCTGTAAAAAAACAGACTTCTGAAAAGCTGGCTCTTTTACTTTACAAGCACAACCCTTTACTACCTCAGTAAGACCAAAGCAAATAATCTTTACAGGAAGATTTTTGATAGTTCTCAGTTAGAAAAAATGTCATCACACATTTATTTTGCTCCCTAGTAGAAAAGAGAGGACAAAACAACTCCCCATCATCAGTGACAGGACTAGGTTTGGATCTGAACTCCCAGGCTAGACACCCTATATTGTCTACAACAGTTTTTATAATGCTGCTCAGTTTTTTGTATTGTCATTAACAATAGCTCCACTTGCAGCTGTTATCCAAGTTATTAAGAGGATTTAACTATACAAAAACTTGAAGAGCTGGTGCTAAGTTTTTTCTCAGCAGAAGGAACACAAACATCAAATTATTAAATCAAAATAATTTTTCATAACTTAGTGACTGACAAGCACACTGGACATTTTTTTCCTTCCTTGACTTTATTCAAACATTATCATTTGCTTCCACAATAGTCCAGCAAGTCTCTAACCTGGTTTTCCCCAAGGATAAAGAAAAGCTGTAACAAAACATTGCACAGAAACAGGTTGCAACTTGCCTTATAGAAAAGTCAGCATTTCTGCATAACAAGAACTTTAAATAACTCAGTCACATAGGACAAGAGGCCATGTAGCTGCCACCTATTAAAAGTACCCTTTGTATTACACATTGAACAACAAATCTAACCTATTTGCAGACTCAGCAATGGCTGTGGATGTTTGTCCTGCCTTATCTATAGGCTGTAGCATGCTCATGGGTACAGCCAGTTGCACAAGTTACTGGATGCTTTTTGGATTTCCCTCTGTTCTTTCCAGGAACCCTAGACATTAATACCTTCACTAGACATCTCAGTTATTATTTCAACTAAAATGAATAATATTTGGCCAGCTCACTGCTCAACTGAGAGAACCAAGAAGAGCAATAAGAGTGAGTCAGCAGCTAGGGCTATTGCTCATAAGTGGATGAGAAGTTTACATTTGAGAGCAGTGTAACACAAGCATGCAGGTCTGTTGTCCTGTGCCATGTGTATGGTGGGCTGATTACTAAAAACACCTTTCTCTTTGCCAAGGACTAACCTTCAGGGTGACCTTTTCTTCTTGCTGTGAAGACCAAGACAATGCTACAAGGGCTTCACAGCTCGGAGGAGGCAGGGATAAATGGGGACCATCACCCACAGAGCATCTCTGAGAAGAGCATGATTGAGCCCTCTCTCTGCTCTCTCCTTATTTCCTTGTCCTAAGGAGAAAGACTCCATTGCTTCACCCTTTTATACAAAACAACTCACCCCTACAGCCATGCACTTTTCTCCTTGGAAAAAGAAGGGGCAGAGCAGCCAGAGCAGAGGTCCTCTTCTCTCCTCCATCCACCTGGCTCACTGCAGGGAGCCATCCCAGCCTCCAAGCTGTGCTGTGACCAGCTTTATGCTGAGAGCAGAGTGAGCTACTCACACTAGCTTCCTGGCACAGCTCTCAGGTGTGCCAACATAGCCTTTCACAGCATCAGCTTCATTGCACCCCAACTGCTTCAACGAATGTCTGCAGATCCAAGCTATACCACTAAAAAGGGATAATTCAGAGAAGAAAGAATTGAATTATCCACTTATCTTATGCTCTTCTACTTTCTCCACCCTCCTCTGCTATGGGAATAACCCATCAATAATTTCCCCAATACTGACACTTCAAATACCAAAGGCAAGCATCCCCTAAACAGCTGGGGAGATCCCTGCGTGGGGTGGTGAAATTATCAAGCATCCAAATCCATCACAAGCCATAAAGCCACCTCACCAAAGGGCCCTCACAGTTCTCAGAAAGACGATGTACTTGGCGTCACTGGAAAGACCTTGACCTGGATGCAAGGGCCCAGTGGTACTGCTCAGCCTGGGATCAGAGAGAGGCAGAGGCAGCGCTCCAAGAGGGCTGTGCTGCGAGCCAAAATACACACTGAAACTTGGGACCTGTTTTAATTATTGTTTCATTTCTTTTACTGCTCAGGAACATGTAACAAGCTGAAATGTGTGTTGTGCCTGTAAACATTTACTTTCTTTTGGTCTTGTGCAATGCTATGTCTCATTCTCTTGGATGGTGCCTGGAATGCAGGAATAGCCATAACACATCGGCTGAGCGACTGTCGACTCAACCGTCCATCTCCAACAGTGACCAGCACAAGCTCCTTTGAAGGAAGCTGCTAGAAACCCCACATTGGGCAATTAATCTGCCTCTGAGGGGAGCTTTTTCTTTCTGGCATACAATTCATGCTTGACTCATGCCCAAAAAAATCAGGAAAGTCTGCCTGTCCATCTGATAATTGCTTTTTTCCTGAGCCAATTTATGCACCCTGGGTGCTTTCTGCTGCTGCACTCACCAGTTCCTTTTGGTGGTGCTAGGCAGGGCAGCAAGGGGTATTTGGAAGACCACATACCTTGCACAGACATAAGGGGCTGAGTTTGCCCTAATGGTACACAGACACTAAACTCTGACTCAGTCTCCTTGTGCACTTATTAGATGGCAGATGCACTCTGTCCCTTTGTACCCACAGCCAGCAAGCACAAGGTCTGTGGGGATCCTGCCCCCCTTGTTCACAGGAACAGTTGTTTTCAAATGGCTCAAGTGAAGGGGCACGCACACTCTCAACAACCTGTGAACTTCTCCAGGCCTTCAGCAGAGTAATTATCTTGCAATTTGGCAGGCCTCACCAGATGAACAAGAGGCCATCTGGGGCAACAGCAAAGAGTCTGGTAGTTCTGGGGTCACACTGGCCTCCTCCACCTCTTTGGCAAGGCCGCCTGCCTCGTGCTGAAAAGGAAGAAGAACCTTTGCCCCTTCTTCTCAGCCTGAAGAAGCATCTGCAGGACTGAAACCAATCAAAGCCAGCTGTGAAAAACTGAAGGGAGGGAGGTGGAAGGCAGGGAAATGCTGATTATTATGACTAGGAAAAATGCTATTAAAAAAAATAAAGAAAAGGGAAAAACTGATCCCATATGGGAAGCAAATGAAATACAAATGCAAAACTGGCCATTACGCAGTGTCTGTTGTAAGGCTGCCTTACTGGAGGCTGCATTCACGTGTCACGATGCAGTGCCCTTGGGACTTCTGGAGACACCCCTTTGCTCTGCAGCAGGGTTAGTGTTACCTTGGAGCATCTTGGGCTGTGACCAGCACTGAAGCCACTGATTAGACACCCTCTGCAGACTGATCAGAAAGTTATTTGACTCCTCCACAGACACACACAGAGAATAACCTCAGGTCTGCCAGACTTAATCATTCCATCAGCCCTTTTCTGCCTCAGCCACTTCCTCCAGGCAATTTCACAGCTGGACCCTCACTCCTTCTGAGATAAGTCATTGCCCTCCTCTGCTCCCACAGGGTCACCCATGTGACTGCCCTTTTAGCGTTCTCCTTCTCACTCCACACTTCCCCTTCTTCAGCAGATCATCTCCATCATCCGCTCCATCTGCCCACCCAACATGTGCCCTGCAAGCTGTTCTTAAGCTACAGCCAAGCCCCTGCAGTCAAGCTCTCTGGGGCAATTTGTCTTCAGTAACAAGGAGGTTTTTGGGGTGCAGGCAGTGAGCACAGGCCAAGTCCAGTCCTCTTTTACACTCCTAAGAGGAAGGGAAATGCCCACTCCTTTCCAGCCATACTGTGAGGCTCACTGGTGTTACTGGACCAAAGGGGCTGAAAGCCAGATCTCATTTTCTCCTCCGCTGTTTCCTTCACTGCTCTCAAAGCACAAGGAAAGCCAGTACAATGGGGGGCTCATTTATTTGGTCGTGGTAGTGATGGTCATTCATATACAGAAGAAAAATTGGAGGACAGCAACACCACTTCGCACCACTTCTGTGGGCTGTGCTCTCCAGAAATAAAAAAAGACTCTCCAGATCTCAAGGGACAAATGGTTAAAGGGTGGGTGGTTCAGTCTGCCCTGCTCTTGTGATTCTGTCAGAGACAATATTTGGTATTT
Source organism: Turnix velox (assembly GCA_013400935.1). Taxonomy (NCBI): domain Eukaryota; kingdom Metazoa; phylum Chordata; class Aves; order Charadriiformes; family Turnicidae; genus Turnix; species Turnix velox. The sequence goes on along the minus strand of VZTY01016797.1, from coordinate 138,260 downwards.
TTTCTTTTCTTTCTTTTTTAAAGAGGCCTCTACCCATATGTGAGTCTCAGTGTCTATTTACAAGACAAAGTAATTTTTTGATACTCTAACAGAGAAAACATACAAAAAACTGAACTTCAGTGTTCAAACTGCAGAAAGGAAAAATAATCCCTTTAAGAAAACCCATAAGAAACCCTCCCATTATAAGCCAATGTCACATTTTTTGGAGTCCAGCTCAATTCTAGTAAAATCCCAGTATCTGCTAACATGAAGACAGGAGGCACTTTAGCCATTCAGAGATGCTGCTCCACAGACATCCCCATGTCTGGCTTCTTCACCCACCCTGAGCCACAGCTTGGGCAGCTTAGACCTGCTTTTTGAGAAGCACCTCTCTGATGTTTGGAGTTGGGGGACAAACAGGAACAGAGGGGGCTCTGTAGACTCTCCACTTCTCTGTACAAGGAGTATTCCACAACATACCCAGGGCCACAGCCAAATGCATCAGACCACAGCACTCCCAGATCCTACTCAAGAGTCTTCATAATTCCTCTTCTCAATCCAAGAAAAACAGAGCAAGCACAAAACAAATAACAATGGGCAAGCAGGAGTATTTGTCCCTTACTACAATGGCCTTAAGCAATCAGAGAGGTAGGGCTGATGAACCTTTAATTACTTGTGCAATAATGACCTCTGTTTCCAGCATTCCTTGGCAGTCAGGAAGTGGCTGGATCAGTCAGGGACCTGTTATGTTCTCCTCTCCACAGGCCTGAAATTGATACGAAGGCCCCTCACCCAGCTGGTCACAAGTTTCAAGACACACTCCAAACAGAGGTTGTTTATAGCTATTAAAAGCAGTGAAAAGAAAATACAATGAAAAAAGCCAAAAACCCAGCTCAATTACTGAGGAGCTGTTACTGAATGGCACGGCCCTCCATCTAATGTGTTCAATGCTCCCATGCTACTTTTTCCAAAGTGATTAAAAATTAGGAAAAGTTATGATTATGAAACCAGCCTTCAACCTCAGTACATTCATATTTTGTGTAGTATGTCATACTCAATCACAGAGGGAATGGGAAGTGGCACTTTTCATTCTGGACCCCTAGATGTTAGCCAGAAAGACAAGTGGGAGCAGAGGAGAAGGATCATCCCTAGATAATTTCCATGCACAAAAACAAGGAAGAGAAAGAGGTATGGAATTGAGCCAGGCTCAGACAAATTCAGCTTGGAAGTTCAGTTCACTCTCCTGATTGCCAGGCCACAGAAATGGCCTTTCTCTTGGGAGAAGGGGAAATCAAAGACATCCACAAATGACTGCTGAGGAACGCCCAAGGTGCTCCCTACCTTCTCACTGGGTCCAAAACACATCTATAATATACTGTGGCTGAGAAAGCTGTCCAACTTGCCATCTTTCCCAAGTACCATCTCTGCTGGGATTCTGCAATGCCACAGAGGCTGATCCAGAGGTCAGAAAAAGAAACTCTGCCCAAGAGAGTTTGCAGGCTATTTCACTTCCCAGGGAAATAAGTCTCTTCCTATCCTCACCTCCATCTGCTGGAGTCTGTTGCCTTGACGCAAGTGGACTGACGACTTCCCAAAACTCTTGTTCTTTTAATATTACCATTAGCTCTTTGATATCTTGGATATCCACAGAAACAGCTAGAGCATGTCTGCATCCAGCAAAGTTCTTGGCCCTGATATTTTGTGGTAAAGAATTGCACAACACTAATCTAACCCAACCCAATGTTGAGTGAAAATATTTCCACGTCATTTTCTATCTTGTCGACTCTTTTCTTTCACTCACAGTCCCCACTCACATATATCATAAAGGGAAGTCTTCCTGGATAGCCCGTTTCTAATTGTGCTGCCTCTGACTATTCCTTCCTCTAGAACGAATATTTACAGACTTCACAAGTGGTCTTTTTCTGGTTCCTTAACTACATCACAGCTGGCTCCTGAACTCCCCCTCTTCTTGGAAACAAAGTGACCAAACCAGCATGGTGTGCTCCAGTATTTTAAGGGATCCTTTATGACACAGAAAGGCATCCCAGGATTTGCTGAGCAGCTTTCCTTTTGGTTAAAACAGGAAATATGAAGATGAAAGGAGTTAAATCCTGCTGCTGCTAATTGAAATTTCTCTGCTCCGCTATGCATTGGGGCACTGTGGAAGAACTGACTTGGGTTAGAAAATACCTTGTGAACACAAGACTGAGGCTATAGGCAGATCTGTGAGCTCTTGTCCTCTCTCACAAGTCAAAAATGGTAAGAAAACTACACGTCAGAACACTGCTTAGTTCAAGCTGTGTTACCCATTGCTTTCATCAGCCATTCCCTTGACTGCCCTCACACTGCAGGAAGCTGCTTGCTCTATGCCATCACTCTCACTGCCAAGAAGCTAGAGAAATGCACATGAAAGAAGTATCCCCAGGGATGTTCCCATCCGATAATCTAAAGACATTCAACCCTGCCCCATGCAGTGCCTGTAGTCTTCTCCCCACTGTCCTTTTCCGTTTCTTTCAGCATCGTAAGACATGAGGAAGACTCGGCTGGACAAAACTGGCTTACCCACAGAGATGCCAACAAAAGTAATGCAGATCTACCTTCCTCTTCCTCTGATGGAGGATCTCCAGTTATTCCAGAATCACTATTAAACCCAGATGGGGAAACTGAAGCATTCAGAAGATGACAAGGCATCAAAAGGAACAAATACCTGCAGCATCAGTCTGCCACACAGCTCTGAACAGCCCCCTTTAAAATACTAATTCCCTAGAAGGAAAGACTGCATTGCTTATCTATGTGAGTATCTTAATGGCACAGATGAATTTATCCCAGGCTTCAGGGCTGGATCATTCAGAAAGATTATCAGGGAGGTTGCGGGAGAGAGCAGCATCACACTACTAGTTTGAAAGCAACCTACCAGGAGAGGTCCCACAGGCAGAGTTGGGTGTGCCACAGTGTTAGACAGCCACTCAGAGCTTCCACAAGAAGTCTTTGGGCTTCTCAGTCCTCCTTGCACTTATCCTGCAGAAATTTGTCTGTCTGGCCCCTAACAGCAGGATCCAGTTTTGAAGTCCACAACCCAGCTACCCCTGCATAAGCAGTAGCAACACCAGGCCTAACATGCATTGGGCAAAGAAGCAGAAGAAACTACCCACAAGCTCAGCTTTGTTTCAAAAAGCTTGGAAGATCCTCCCCTTCTCTTCCCTTAGCCCCTTCCACAAAAGCTTTGCATGCAGAGCAGCGTCTCTTGGGTCCCTCATTCTCTTGAGCAAAGTAAACAGACCTCCCGTGCAGCGACAAATGAACAACAAACAGAGGGTGTGTGTGTGTGGAAATCCTCCTGCCAACTTGGAGATTTTTTTTTTCAGCATGTTTAATTTTTCAAAAAAATTAAAATGTGCAAGGAATGCCCCAAGGGTGACCCTGGACAAAGCTTTCTGGCAGCTCTGCCGTCCTCCATTCCCCCCTCCCATCGCCACAGACACCCCATCTTCCCCAGTGCTCTTCCCCTGATGCACGTGTGCACATACACAGCCCTAAGAATCCTGGCACTCAGACGGCCTTTTCTTTTTCAAGCATGCCAAAACAAGCTAAGCTCCTAAATCCCTTTTAGAATCTGGCCTTGTGTGGAAATCTGTTTGCCTCCATCCTATGTTTATTTTCTTTTGTTTTCAGGTTTGTTAGCCCTAGGGCAAATGTTGTTACTAGCACCAGTTTGGGGTTGGATGGGTTTTTTTTTTTTCCCCTTTGGTATTTATCTTTCAATCAAGTGTTCCTCCTTGCAAGGATAAACAGGATGTTTAGAGACTCTGGGTATGACGACTGGCCTCTGACAGCTGTTGTGACACACCACACACTGGGTCTGCCATGTGTGCAAGCACTGGCACAGCTCGGTCTGCAGCAGCCTCGATTCGTTTGAGGAGATGGACTATTATGACCTAAGAGGCCTTTTTGCCAGCTCTGTATTTTCAGCACAACTCATGGAAAAAAAAAACCACACGACCCAGAACAACTTCCCAGCCTCTCCCTGCACTTACAAGGATATCACCTGCTCAATCCACAGCCATTCCTTTTCTAATGACTTAGCCTGTTTCACTACGCTGAAACATGCTCTGCCTCTTGAGAAATTTTTCTTATCCAGGTATGTACAGACAGACAACAGTCAAAATACTTCGAAACCACACTGATTCAACACAGGGAGTTTCCCAAGCCTTTTTTTAGGAAAGGAAGTTTTCCAAGCCTTGAATCACTGACATTGGTCTGAATCCTAAACCAAGAACTTTGTAAAATGAAACACAGATACCCCTCACTGAGGGCCAGATCCCAAGCAAGACCCACCTCTCAGAGTATCACGTGTGGCCTCAAGATGCTCTTTGAGGTCCCAGTCACCAGGAAACGCAGTGCCCAATTCTACACTGCTCAATTTTCCCCAAATATTAAGCACTTTTCATTTGCAACATCTACTAACAGCTGAAGGCAGGAAAGGTTAAGAGACTGATAATTAGTCTTGATTTTTAATTAAAAACAATTAGTTCGGCACCAAGCACACATTACTGTGTTCTCAGGCCACGGAGTAAGTGACTGTGGGCTGGCTATCTCCTGAATTCTCCAATTAGGGTGTGTTCCAGACCACCAGCTTGCACTTGATAAGCTCTGCTATACACAAAGAGCTAAATTCTGAACAGCCATAAATTGCTCTAAAAGAAATGGCTCAGACAGGGTGACACCACAGCTAGTCCAAAAGCTAGTCCAAAAGTATTTATAAAGATTGACTCTCTTGTCTACAAACATGACTCCTAAACAGCTCCTTTTTCTCCAGGATGACCACTTTAAGAAACTCCTAGGACATATGACAACCTGTTGCTGATTTTCACGCAGTTTGGGTCCAGCTTATTCAGGGAAAACTCACTTCATCCTGCATCGCCTGTCAAGTTCAAGCCTTGGAATCCATTCCAGGTAACATTCAACCACAAGCTCCTGGACTACGCACAGAAACTACAGCATGAAATTTTATGGTCTATGTTATTCAGGAGGTCAAAAGGGATTATCACAATGTTCCTTTTTAGCTGTGCTGCCTACGACTCCTGGCGCATAAACCACCCTGGAAAGCCATTCTCAGACAACTGCTTTAAATTGGACTCTGAGCAGTCCTTCAACTCTACCTCAGGAGAAAGCAGCATTGTCAAGATAACGGTTTTACAGTTTTCAGTCCTCCTGGCAAAAAATAGTGCTTGCTTTGTGTACCTTGTCCTGTTTCACACAGCAAGCAGACATCCTCGGTTCAACCCTTCCCGCTCACTGCAAGTCATTCCACAAACACGCCCGAGATGAAGAAGCAATAGTCTGTCCTGCAGCCTGAAAATTCAAATGAGTAATTTTCCTACAAAAAGCCCACAACTTTGATGTAATTGGGATAACCTAGATGGATCAGGAACTCCCAAGCCATTTTCCACAGCAAGACGGCTTCAAGAACGTAAACAAAATTATCCTATGCATGGGCTTTCCTATGGACAGAGTAGAAATATGGACTAGAATATGCCTTTTCTGAACTCTCCAAGGCTATACTCTTCTGATCATTTTATTGAGCCTTTTTTTCTTTAACCACCACCATACTGACAGAGAATGACACATAGGACTGTAAAACTGGCCACTCATCTGCAGGCAATACTTCCCTTTGACATTGTGACTTGTACACAAAGATGAAGCTACCACAGATTTGTGTCTGTGTACCAGCTGAGGAGCTCAAGGTAACTGTGAACAGTTGCACTCTGTGAGGTCAAGTAGCAAGGCTCAGGTGACAAGTGGCTGGTTACAAGACACAATAATTGTCACCTGCAGACACCAAAACATTCTTACATAATCCATTTCAACCAACAAGGAACCTGTTCCTAGTGCCCAACTGAGTAGGACTTAGAGCACAACATGCATTTCAAAGCTGTGATGTTTGGAAAGACACCCTACATGGTCACTTCACTGTTTCTGCAGTTCTATTCTGGCTTATTTAAAAAAAAAAAAACTAAATACAAGTAAACAGAAAAGCAATTGCGTGGTTCCTCGGAAGTGTACTGGTGTGTTTGGGACAAATGTGCTCATCATAACCGGATGCCTTTCTCCACCAGAGTGGCCGCACACCCAAATGTGCATCTGCTGACTTTTCGAGCTTGTTACTCTCTTTGGGGGGTCGCACACATTCAGAGGGGAAAGAATCTACGTCCAGCATCTCCTTTGCACGTCAGAGAAGACAGCAGCTGCAGAGCTGTGCACGCCAAGTGCAGGACGTGGCTTCTCCTGCACCACAGCAAACATCAACCTCTTCAACCAAGACATTACTTTCGTCCTTGGAGAAGTGTCCACACGTGTGTCCAAATCCTTGGCGCACAGGTACAGCTGCTGACACTGCCAAGGACAGCTCAACACCTCTGACAGCAGGGCTAGATGTGACCTCACAGGATCTGCCTATCCCTTGCATCACCCAAAATATACATCAAGATGTGCTGGAAGCAGCACAGCTTAGTGAACAGAACTACATAATCCTGAATCCTTGTCCTAGTTTCCCAACTCTGGTACATAATACAATCTCTGCCTTCATGTTAATCATCTCAGCTATCTTCTAGCCTGTACAGTTTGGGGGACAGTATTTGTGAACACAGTAAACACTGGCACTTCCTCAGAAACAATGGCCAACAAGGGACTAGGAAAAACTAAAGAGCAGCAAAGCGTGGTAGGCCTACACAGGGACTTCTGATACTCCCTCAGCCTGGCACATATTTGGGACTGCAAATAAACTTCTCTTAGCTCGGATCCACAATGCCAGCACACAAGCTGATGACTCCTCCTGAGGACCATCAAAATGAAGGCAAAGAGGCTAATGATAGATGTGTCTCTTGCCATTACACTTAATTTGTGGAATACCGTCTCATTTATCCAGAACTAACTCACTCTAGGCTGACCAACCAGTTAAGAAGATACATTAGATGAATTCTTTTGATTTCATCTTCACTGCGGTGAAGAAGGTGGTATTATCTATACTGGAGGGGACTACAAAGGAAAGTGAAGGAAAAAGAGCAAACTCCATAACATCATAGTGTAGAACCAAAGGCCCAGGCTCAATACGGATTAGCCCCACACTGAGATGGGAGTTTGAGAAACAGTCACTTAAAAAACAACCCAATAAAAAAGGAGAAGACAGTGGGGAGGTCGCATACAGTAGAGGAGACACCCATCCATCTAGATGAATTTACTTTAAAGCTGCAGGCCAACTCCTGATTTATCCTAGAGTTTCACATGTCCCTACAAAACTCTGGAAGTGTTGGCTTTGCAGATATGCCAAACATAAGAACTCAGTATTTTTCCACATCTACTATTGTAATTCTGCTGGCAGGCTGGGAATAGCAAATCCTCCCTTATCTCCCTCCTCTCTGAGAGCATCTCTCTGTTTAAGCACAGGCTAGCTTAGATCATTGTGCATGATCCCCCTTGGAAAAAGGACAAAGAGGGGACTGGGAGAGTCACTGAGGTTGTAAGCAACAAACCACAGGAGAGGGACTGTCGTGCAGAAGGGAAGTAGCAGGGGGAAAGAGGCAACTAATGAACAGAAGGGGGTGCGTAAAATCCTACTTGGATTGCCTCTCTGGGGAGCAGCTGTTTCCTTGTAAACATCTTGCTAGCTGTCCAAACAAGAAGTTCAGAAAGAACAATAAAGGAGAGCACCCGGGTAGAAGCGGGTAGAAGCATGAAGACAGGGGCTCATTCACTACCCTGCCAATTCCTCCAAGTGGCAGAATTCAAAAGCCAGCAAAACATCAGGCGTGCATTTAACCCTGGACATGCTGGTGTTACAACCTGCAGAAACACATCCTACTGTATATCTGTGGTGAAGTCCTTCCCAGTCCTCCTTTCACCCCACTCATTCTGAGACAACAGCAAAGCACATTACTTGACAAAGGATAAAGAGGAAATATCCTCATGAAGGCAAGAAGAAACAGCCGCAGAGCCAAGAAATGAAAAACCTGAATGTGGCAGCCCCAAAGGCCTAGAAAAGTTCTACCACTGCTCTGGCATCAGCAATTTGGAATCAAAGGGAGCTGCACCAGAAAAAGTAGAAAGAGTCTTTTTATTACTCCTAAGCACAAAACAGTCTACACTGGCAAAAGCATTTCACTGCCAGTACAACTGTGTCCACATAGGCCTCCTGCCAGCACTGCAAGGTAGCTGTGGACAGGGGAAGGAATACCAGGACAGCCGTGCCAGTAAAACATTCCTTGGGCAGGGTGGCCACAGACTGACACTGCCTGCACTGCACAACAGCAAGCTGAGATCATGCATCTCTCTCCGTTCCTTGATGCTGCTTCTGGGGATCAAACCAAGTCACAAACCAGTCACAAGCCAATCCAGTAATCCTCGTCTCCAAAATGCACCGCAGCTATCAATAAAGGCATGCAATCAGATCACCTGCACATCTCCAGGAAAGGAGGGTAATTCACAGAACAGGACACCATAACTGATAATAAGGGACTCCTATGTCCTCAATCTAGTTATAGTAACTTACACCTTCATGTTCACCTCTGACTGACCTATCTTGACTTCTACAAATCCTACTCAATGCAAACTGCACTTATCCATGAAATTAAATACCTCCTTTTAGTCAGAACCCATAAAAGCAGGATGAAGATAAGCACAATGACACTCTCACAGCCAGAAACAACAACAAACAATCCCACATTTTAGGAGCAGTCCACAAGTTCAGAGGAAAGACCTGATGGCAGATAGATTTATTTTAACTTTTTTTTTGTTGTTGTTGTTGTAGCTGTGCACAAATAGCCAAGAAAAAAGACATCTAGTAAGGATTGCTCAAAAATAAACATTTGATCATTACAAGATGGGAACAGTGCATGTTCTGCTCATCAAAATCCCTCAGAGCCTCAAGAAAGGCAGTTGGCTTATTGCATCAAAGTCCAAACCAATCAGGGACTCCACCTTTCCTGGGGTCACCTTTCTCCTTCTGCTTCTCTCTCTCCATAAATTTATCCTTGAGGTCATCAAAAGACTCAGTTTCTGTGTCTTGTTCCTTCTCCGGAAATAGGTTGGGAAACTGAAAGGTCTGTCCTTGACCCTAAAGAGAAAACAAATGGTCAGAGAGACATTCCAGCCTTTCTGCAGTATGTATGATGCTTATGATGGAAGACCACCCTATGCTACCTCTTACCTCCGAAGATCTCCTTCCACCCCAACTCCCCAAGATACACATATACACCCTCCAGAAAACAAGATCTCTTCTGTGTGCTAATGAAGACATTGACCTCTTTTTTTTTTTACAGATGAATGGTCAGGAGACGGTGACCTCAAAGACTTTATACCAGCTCAGAGATGTTGTATGAGTCATGCAGCAAAAGCAAGATGAGCAAAATAAGTGATTTTGTTACAATAACACCATCAGGGAAATCCACGGTGGAGAAGAAATTCAGTATGTTAACATGGAGGACATGGGTAGTGGTACTGCTGTTTAGATCCCTGCTAAGGATAAGAGAGAACACCTCTAGCAGCTGTTACCGCAGGGTGTAATGTGGGAATACAGAGTAACAGATACTAGTAATCTGTTATCAACAGGAATAAAGACTTTAGTGTAAAACAATTACAGTGGGAACAATCCATCTCATCCATCACTAATGAGATTAAAGTGATTACATCTGCATCGGTCATTCTGCCTAACAGACATGTCATTTTAATGAAACATCATCATCAGATCTATGTCTCCCACTTGGAAAATAAATATTTGCTTGATCTCTGGTTTTTATCTAACAGCAGGAAACCATTATTCTGTGGAAATGTTCTATCCCATTAACATTATCTACTTACTTTTTAGTGGGGTTTGCACTAAGCACAACTTCATTAAACTCAATAATATCAGACCTTCCATTTAGTATGAGACTTTGCATGAGAAAACTCATAACTCATACCTCATAACTCCAAAATTACTCTCCAAAATACTTACAAATCTCACCATACATTAGCTCCTTTGGCAGAATAATGCATGCAGAAATCTCAACAGCCTTTAATTGCTTCAGATTAAAGTAGCTGGTGTTTTTCAGATTAGCCATTGTTTACATTTGAGCAATAAACATAATCAAACAAGAGACGCAGTTATTAAATGGTTCCACAAAATACATGAAAGGAGCCTTCCACAACACAAGTGTCTATACTACATTTTGGGATCAGAAATGTGACATAATTAAATCCAAAAAAACCCCCATCACCATGCCCCTGACCCAGCTGAATGTGTCCTATGTTTCACTTAGCCATATACGCTCAACCTGGTAATTTACAGGTGTGAAAGAATTTAAACCTCAAGCATATACTTCGGAAAGAAAAAAAAAACCAAAAACATGACTTATCCCATTTGAGCTTATCCAGACTAGAATCTAGGAAATATCAACTCATACCAAGCAATGCTCCAGTTGTTTTTGTAGCACATACTTCTTGGGGGTTTCCTAAGAGCCTGACCATACTACAAAAACAACAAGGGAGCTGCTGTGTACATTTCTCAGTCCTCAATTCTAGCCTGGATAAGATCAACTGGAACAAATCAAGGTTTTCCTTTCCACAGTGTACACTTTGGGGTTTCAACTCTTTTGTACTTTTAAATTGCCAACAGGTATGCTTATAATAGCTGCCCTATGACAGTTAAAGCACAGTTCCACTCCAAGGCAGAGAAACTGGCCTTATCAATGTCCTTGAGCAATCCCAAAGCCACAGCCTACTGAAACTCTTCCCATAGCAGGATCAGCAGCAAAAACCCTGGAGGTCAAGCACTGCGCAAGTTTTTAGCACACTGAAGCATTTGAGAAAGGATTTGTTTATATTACAAAAAATGACTGATTTAACTGCACTGTGGGTGGGTCTCTCAACCCCATGGTACCTATAGAACCCACAGGGCCAATTCTAAGGACTCATCTGCACTGGAGAGGAAGCCATTTCAGTTAAACAAGTCAAAAAACAATTCAAGCTAACATGGCAGGCACACCACCTACACTGAAAATTTGAGAACTATTTATATTGGTAACACTGTAGTAAGGGACTGTTCTTGTTATGCAGCACTTCCATTCTGGTATGCTTCCAGCACCAATGCACTTCCATTCTTGAAAGCTGTCCCTAAAGCATACTAACAACAACCATGGTAATTCAACTAAGCATTGCAAAACAGTTATTATTTTAAAAAGAGGGGAAAGAAACAATAAAAGATAGGCACAGAGGCTGTAGCAAAACCAGACAAATCTTTCAGCTGTTTATCAAAGTGCTTACAGTTCCCATTTCAAGGCTGGTGAAAGTCAAATATTGAGCTGAAAATGTCAATCTGTATCTGGAGTCTTTTATAAATCAAAATCAGCACAGACAAGTTGGCTCTTTCCAGCTCTTGTTTTGTGAAGAAATTCTGATTTTGGCTGGCAGCCAGACACGATTCGAAACAGCCAAGACATTACACCCTGAGAACTGAAGGTTGATAAATCTTAAGTAACAATACTATGCAGTAACATTGCACTGTAAGGCTCTCAAGTGATGAAAGTTGTATGAAAAATAGCTGTTGTGCATGCTCAGTAGCTAGTTTTCAGAAGAAGCCTGTATCTTGGGTATTTCAAAACTTCAAAAATACCAAAAAGCATTGACTTACATAAAGGAGAGTGAGTCTGTCCAGGCATATTTACATTCAGTGCATCTTTTACACAATGTCAGAGGCTACCGAGGTTCATGCTCACGTGCCACCTTCTCAAAAAAATTGAGTGACTGTCACTCCTTTATGCTGTGTAGCTTTTCCTTACACTTTTGCTTTCTAAAAGCTTTCATTTCTACACGTCAAGCATTTGACAACCATATGATAAATGCATCCTTAGAATGAAATCCTAACCAAAATAAAGCAAACACTTTCTATGAAGTTGAAACAGCTAAAATATGAATCCTGGCATATTCAACCAGAAACAGAAATTTGGTCTTATTGCTAAAGCTTGTATTTGTTCTCTGTTTTCATCTACTGCAAGCCACTTAACTTTTGAATAATGAATTATTGAAATTCACCTTAGCTGAAATGAGGCTTGGTCCTCCCTTATAGCATAACTAACATCCTAGGAAGCATTGAAAAAGAGGAAGAAAAAAAAACCTTCCTACCTGACATAGCTGTGCTAAATGAAAACCATGTGAAAAAGGCACCTCACTTGGATAATTTAGTCTGACTTGGAACCGGATGCTGCACTGCCAGCACAACAACTTCCTCACCAATGTGACATGATGCACTGATATTCTGGAGTTTGTCAGCATAAGCTCCACCACCACATGCTCCTATATTTAAGTGAGTGCTAATTATGTTCAAAAAAAAGAAGAAAACAAACAAACAAAGCAAGTCAGAGAGACTGTATTAAAATATACGAAAAATAAAGGAAATGTGATGACTTTACTGTGAGGATGGTGAGACACTGGAACAGGTTGCCCAGAGTGGATGTGGATGGCCCCTCCCTGGAGATATTTCAGGCTGGAAGAAGCATTGAGCAACCTGGTCTAGTGGGAGGTGTCCCTGCACATGGCAGGGGGGTTGGAACTAGATGATCTCTAAGGTCCCTTAAAACAAGCCATTCTATGACTTCACACATTGTTGCTCTCAGTTTAAGGTCTTCCCAGAGACCTCCCTTTTCCTATGAATTCTAAGACTAGGTACAAGTGAATTGTGTGGTACAGTGTTTAGGTTACAGAAATGGGAGTATTAAACTTCTATTCTGTGAAACCCTAATCCATGCTTCAGCATTACTCACGTGTAAAACTGATTTATATACAAGGTCTTACAAGGATTCATTTGTTAAGTGCTAAAATCTCTCAAGATAAAAAAAGTGACCTAAGCATCACACATGTATTTTCCCTGTAGATTTCAGGCTTCTTTCTTTAGAAAGGCCAAAAACATATCTTGTTCTTTTAGTCTGTAGGAGTTATCACTTCAAGTGGTACAAATTGCCTCCACTGATTTTAATGAGAGGTTAAGTGCCCATAATCAGGCCTATGAAGTCAAGTGTTAGCCTTTCCACTGCTAAGCCTCATGTCAGAAAATTGCTGGAAGGATTATCCAGCACAAACTCACTTAGACTGCTGTGACCTTTGCGTCCCTTGAAAAGTTTAGGAATGGAAGGTCAGCACAGATATCATTATGTAGGAATGACGCAGCAAACACTGATCATGTAAACAACTCTGAGATCTTCTGATTATTTAGATAATTGAAGCTCTTACTACTGTCCTTCAGAATTAGGAGAAAAGTGATGTTTATACTACGGTTAACTAAAAAAATGTTGGGCTCGCAACAGCACGGGATTCAATCCAGCAGTAGCAGCAAATGCAGCTAAGTTTAATAATCCAGTGCATTTGAACAATTCTACTATTGCAGTGGTAATATCTCACATCAAAACATATGGCAAGACAGCACAGAAAGCAAGTTCAGAAATCTAAACAGCAATGAGACAGGGCACAGAGCTTCCAACTTTCCTCTGAATGCACATACCCAAAGAAAACTGCTGTCACAACTGGTGTGTAAACAGATTACTAACTATGAATGTATCAGTACACATTAAGCAGGGTCTGAGGAGAAAGCATTTGCAAAAATGTCCCCACCAGTGCCATCATTCATGCAGCTGAATAGGTGTTAGTCCTAATGTTGACAAGGTCAGACTCCTTTTTACAGTCATCTCCATTAGATTTCTCAAAACAAGTTTAATTAAAAATAGGTCTGGATTCCAGAGGTTTGTCTACAGTTGTGCTCCCACGGGTGCTAACACCTGTTGAGCTGAACAAGTGAGAATGCTGAAGGAGAAGGAGGGGATGAAGCTGTTTTTTTTAATTTCCCTGATGTTGATGCAACTGAAAAGTTTCCCACTGGCATTTTTTCTGTTTTGTTTTGTTTTTTAATAACATTAGAATACTTATAACTGTATTGGAGTAAGGACTGCTTCAAATATTGGTGTATTATATTCACTTTACAAATTCCACAAAGATACACAGCTTTGTTTTTAAGGAAAAAATTAAGTGGTCTAAAGTAGCATTTGATACCAAAGGCTGTAAGATTCTAACTTAAACCTTTCTTACCACATTCCAAAAGGGGAAAAAGGTAGGCAAGCTTTGGAATGGCAAGATATTGTTGATCCACAGCCTTCTATGATTTGAGGTATTTTTTTAGCGTGAAAATATTATGCTTGGACAGAACACGTATTTGTCCAGTTACAGCCTGAGAATAAAGTAAACAGCTCTGAATCTCCAAGAAACAGCATTTGGAAAAGAAAGGACAACAATTCTTACATGTGGAACAGCTGTGGCATTAATCTGACACCTAAGGGTATGTTGACTATGACTTCACACATCTTCCACCTTTCTGACAGTTGCAGTAAGTTAATGGATATGTACGTTGCGCCGGGACGTATAAGGTGATGTTTTATGAAGCAGGGAAGCGTAACTGGTTTTGAGAATATGCTCAGATTCATTCAGGTAATCAACACCACAGCTGCTACCAAGGCATGATGGAAAGAGCAATACTTCCACCTAGTGGTCAGTCGAAAGAACAAGCCAAGACCTTTCAAAAACACATCCTTATTTTTTGTCACAAGCAGCTTTAACTTGTAACTGGATTAATGAGAGAAAACACAGCTGGTACAAATGGTGGGAAAGCCCAGCTACCCTGACTCACGGCAGATGCAAAGTAATTCTCATGAAAATAAGGGGTTTACAGTGGTTACCAAAGACTTTCCTAAATTAGGCAGATATTAACAGTGGACTGCATGAGGCATGTTATGGCCTGAATGACACCACGAATGAGAATGAAGGTAAAACCTTCAGTTTCATGAATCACACTAGGTTTCTGGCCTCATCCGCTAGTGTGAACACAGAAGTGGGAGCTCACTCTCTGAGACACCAGAGGAAGTGATGAAATGAAAGGAACAAAAAAGACAAGTCTCACTGTTAGAAGAATTAACAGACACCAGCAACAAAAGAAAAGTGCAAAGAGACTAGGAATGAGATGAGGGGAAAACACACAGACCATACATCACTGACAAGAGCTACAGGAGCTTGGTAAAAGACCAAGATTTCCTCACTTGGGATGAAGTACAACACCAAAAGGTGGTCCCGACTCCATTTATAGGTCAGACAGAAATCTCAACATGGTAAGGCAACACAGTAAGGGAAATTCACTGTCTCATGCCCCAAGCAGAGTTCTCAGCCACAGCACCATGGGGCTTGTTGTGTGCAGACTTATTTTCCCAGCAGACAAAATGAGAGACTGGAGGAATGACCACAGTTACTGCTGTCCAACTGCCTCCAGTACCAAGCTCCTTTGTGTTGATCAACTTGTCCCCACAGAGCTGTCCTTAAGAGCTGCCCTAGAATCAGAGATTTGATGCAAAATAAATAAATGCACAATGGCACTGCCTAAAAACAGTGACTTGCTCCACAGAACAGCAGCACACAGCTTTCCATTCCTTCCTCCCTAACCATCTATGGATTGCAAACTACCTCCTTCTCAACTCAGCAAAACAAAACAAACAAGACTGCATTAAATACAGTGAAATAAAATCTGAGAACTGGCCACAGTTCACTGAAAATCCACGTCTGCTCCAATTTTGGGAAATGAGACTCTAAAAGCAAAGAAGTCACTAGAAAGAGGTCATGACAATGTAAAGTGCCTGCAATTACCTCCTACTAGGGAACAACACTCAGAGAAAGCAACTTGTATGACAGAAAATCAATTCCTCAGCTGTGTTCTTAATGAATCATTCATACCTTATCTCTCACAGACAAAATCCCAGCACAGACAATGAGGGAGAATCCGCCCCCACAGCAGAGGCTCTTCCTTGAAAAAGGAATGTGGCTCTTAGCCAACATAATGGAAAACCCTCATAGAGATGAGCCTGCCTTTAACTTCAGCACAGGAAATCAAGGTTAGTCCTAACCTAAATACAACTCTCTTACTTTCTATGAACATTGAACTTTGTACTTCTCTTTTAAAAGTAAGGACAGTCTAAAAAACACAGTCTCACTTTTTTCTTCACTCCCCTTCCCTGAAGAGGCTTAGAGAAAAACTTTGAAAAATTAATAAAATAAATCCGATTTCCCATTATCTGTGTCTCCTAAGGTTGACCCCAAGTCCATATGAAGTCTTGTACAGACTTTAAGATCACAGAGTGTTCCCTCCACACTGCATCCTTGTCCGAGGATGGAGTAACACTGAGGCTGTGTTGCCTACAGCAATTTTGAGCTTATGGTTTTAAAACCATAAATAGCATTCCTTTAATGTAATTTTGGTATGTGAAGAGGTTTTCTGTCACTGGTTACATTTCTTTTTTACATAGAGACAGGTAAGCCCAAAAGAAGTCTAAACTATAATATGCTCCTGTTATGAAAGAAACTCATAAGAACATGAAGCTCCTTTTCCACTGGGCAACCACCATACATTTCAGAACCTGGTTTAGCCACAAAGCATGCTTGTTAGACATGACTAAAAGCTCTCCAAGGAATATGCTTTAATCTTCTCTGAAATCCAAAAAGGTTTAATAAGAAGTTCCTACCCTTACAATGTATTCTTTCACTTACCGGACATTTCATCAATCAACCACACAAGCCATGAACCTTCCAGCACACAGAGTACAGGGTCAGCATGAAACTCACTGGCAAAGCAGCACCATATGACATCAGCCCATAACTTACATACAGACCTCAAGCAAATACAGGACTTGAAAACTAACCATTTGTTTGAAGGTGATTTTTAGACTGAGTGATTTAAATGTCTTTACACATTCTGGAACATGTTAAAGCAAATGGCACTATCAGAGTACTGGCAGTAATGTTAAGTCAACCAGACAATTCACTGAACATTGATTCTAGCTTGGCTGGTTAATGGTACCTTCCTCTTCCCACACGAGTGTCCATGTTAACTCACCAGCTGTACATAGGCGACCTTGTAATCTGGCTTCTTCACCCTCTGATTCTTGTGATTCCTTTTGTTGTTTGCACCTGCAGAAATGAAGAGTGTCCAATCTTTTACTTCCCAGGACCTCCAAGTTCCTAAAGCAAGGACAAGCTGAAGAGGTGACCTCACTAGTTCTGATTTATTATTAAGAACACTACTTTTTCTTCATTACCAAAATGGCATCCAGACTACCAAAACGTACTGAAATTGCTACAAGTAACAAACCACAGCATCACCAAACTCAGGCAGCTGACAGCCACTGTGCCTTCACATCACACACAAGGTCTGCAAAGCAGCAAGGAAATAAGACTCTTGAGTAGGGGGCCAACAATGATAAACTGCCCTCCCAGCATCAATGGCTTTGGGAAGGCCTGTCAGTTTTCACTACCCAGACAATGAGCTGGATCTATTATTTATACACCACACTACACTGCACATCCAAAAAAACTATAACAGCTCAACTTTCTGCAAGTATGCTGGTCACAACTGAGTAGGAAGTTCAATTTGTTTCCTGTATGTTAGGCAGACATTAAAGCTCTAAAATTACTAGACATTCTAACTTCTTTCCTCTTTTCATCACTGAACATTTATATTTTAGAATCACTTCCATTATCAGTGAGACAAAATGTTGTAAGGAGAAGCATGAATATTCTTGAATGCTGTCTGGAACTGCCTGTGTTTGGTATTTCAGACTTTACTTAATTCTATTTTTCACATATTGCAGATAATTTGTTTTTCTTCTTTGTATGTTGAGTTTCACAACCTTATTTTGAAGCCTTTTTTCCAGTCTCCATTTTTCACTATTAAAGTTTTCTTCTTTTTTTAAAAAAACATTCTCACTTCTACAATTAAAAAGACACCAATTCATTCCTTTGCTAATCACAGCATGAAAAAAGAAAAACCCAGCTATGAGATGTCCTAACCAACAAGCTACTATTTGATTAATGAATTGTCTACTGTTCAAAAAGGTAAATAGAATGAAAATTATATTCCTGACTTTACACTGCACTAAAAAAAAATAAAAGGCCAGAGAAGCAAGTAACCATTTGTAAAGGTGACCTTATATAATTTTAACTTATTTCAGTTAGAGGTGGGTCACTCTGCTCCAACTGGAGTTCAGCAAGCTATGTCATTTATTTTTCTCTTGGGTTGGTTTGATGTTTGCTTTTGTAGGATTGACACAGGAGGGGGGAAACAACAGGAGTGGAAACATAGAATTTTGTAGAAGAAACCTGGTAATGCAAAATTGAAAGTCTGTCAAGGTGTTTTTCTGACATTACCTACTGGTCTAATAAGAGTATTTTTCTTTGTTCTACACACTTTGCCTTTTGTTAGGCCATAAAACCTCTGTATGCCTCTCTGTAATCCCAAATAATACAATCTCACCTTTTTTTTTTTTTCAAAAGGTTGAAATGAAGTTTCTTTACTGATTTTTTAAAAATACATGAAATTCTTCCTCAGTTCCCTCCTTATGGAGAAAAGCTGAGGGAACTGGATCTCTTTAGCTTGGAGGAGACTGAGGGGTGACCTCCGTAATGTCTATATTATATAAAGGGAGAGTGTCAGGAGGATGGAGCCACGCTCCTCTCAGTAACATACAATGGTAGGACAAGGGATAAAAGGTGCAAGCTGGAACACAGGAGGTTCCACAGAAATGCAAGAAAAAACTTCTTCGTGGTGAGGGTGACAGAACACTGAAACAGACTGCCCAGAGAGGTTGTGGATTCCCCTTCTCTGCAGAGATTCAAAGCCTACCTGGATGCATTCCTGTGTGACCTGATCTAGGTGTTCCTGCTTTGGCAGACAGATTTGACTAGATGATCTTTTGAGGTCACTTCCAATCCCTGATATTCTGTGATTCTGTGAAGTGAGACAACCACTCACCCACTCATTGAGGACAACACTGGTCTTCAAGGAGAAATGGTACAAACTACAAAAGCATTCAGCACAAGCTGGATAACTATCAACATCATGTGGCTTTTTAAATTCTGGTTTTTCTTTTTTAGACTAAACTTATGTCACAAACCAATCAAAGCATTAAAATATCAAATGGTGCATGTTCATTTGAAGGGACAAATAAACAATCAAGCTGACAGACATCGCCATCTAAGCACCCGAACCCAAAGCTTGTTGAAATCTAATGGACCATTAGAGAGGAAAAACACATTATGGTTGCAGGGGGATGCTGTATTCTGGATTATTTAACAGCACTTACCATACTGTATCCTTGTCCTCACAGCAGCTACCGGCACATTGTATATTTTTTCAAGGTAATTCCTGATATCCAATTTTGTCATTCTACAAAATCATTTTGGGGAAAAGAAAGATGGAAATGTATAAACATTTAAAAACAAAGCACAGATGGAGTATTTGTAGATTGACTGATACTGTGGAATAAAAACATCTTTTCTTTCAACCAAAGTAGCTTTACTGCACTGAAGTATAAACTCGACACACGCTGCTACATCAATTCACTTTGCCTAAGCTTCTTAACAAGTCTGTAAACTCAACAGATAATACCCCAGAAATACTCTGCATTAAGCGAGAATAAGCAGACTTTCTCACTGTCCAAACTGAGAATCTTTCTAAGTTTATGAATGGAATTTTTTCATCTTTCCAGGAGATGTCACAGGTTTGTGGACTTAAGTGCATGCAACCAGACTGGTCAGTATGAGAGTCTTGACGAACACCTGGATATCCTCTCATTGTCTCTCCATTTGCATTAACACTTCTTTTCTTTCTTTCAAAGCCTGTGCCAGGGAAGGCTGACCCTCACGAACACTCAAGAGGAGCCAAGCAAACTCGTACTCAAATTCGTGCCCTAATGGCCCTCTGAAGATCCTCTCTGACACTGAAACCTTATCTCCCCCCATCCCAAAGGCCTACATGCCTTCTTGCCTTTCTTCTCTGAGTTAACCAGCCAAGCTGCAGCCCAGAAGGAGGTGACATGAGGTCATGTGGTGGGACACTGGGCAAGGGGGTTCTCCCGAACCGACGGGGGGGAGGAAAGAAAGGGGAGGGAGGGGGCTCAGCATCCCCAGGCAACTTTAAGCCCTCCCGCAGCAGGGCAGGCGCAGGCCCGGGATGGCTCCGGCTGTACGGGGCTACACCACACGGCAGCCCGCACCCTTACGCACTCACTCCATGGAGACGCGGAACTGGACGGTGTCCTCGGGCTGCGGCACGCCGGGCCGCACCGCCAGCATGTAGAAGTTGGGCCGGAAGATCCGTAGCTGGGGGCCGCCCAGCTGGAATAGCGGGTACCTGCGGGGATACGGAGACGATACCGCTGACCGACCGATCAGCACCCCCCAATACCACAACGGCCAACCCTACCCAAGCCCCCCGCGCCTTTCCCCCGCCACAACCCGTCTCGGTTGGCTCACACGAGTTTTCGGGCGCGCGTCGCCATGGCGGTGGCCCGGCCGGAAGCGACGCGGAGGGAAGAGCGGCTCCCGGCGGGGCGGCGGCGGCTGCTATCGCCCCCTGCTGGAGCGGAGGAGCGAGACGGGGCTGCGAGGGATGGCGGCGGGGTCTGACCCCTTGCACCCGGCCACCGCTTCCTCACCGCTTCCACTCCACAACCACAGCCCGCCCCGGGGCGAAGGCAGAACCTTGGGGAGAGTTACACAGAGAAGCTGCTAAGCCAAGTGCCAAGGGGGAGTGCGAATTTAGAATCATAGAATGGTTTGGGTTGGAAGGGACCTTAAAGGTCATCTAGTTCCAAGCCCCGGCCATGGGCACATCCCACTAGATCAGGTTGCTCAATGCCTCATCCAACCTGGCCTTAAACATCTCCATGGAGGGGGCATCCACAACCTCTCTGTTCTGGCATCTCGGGTTTTTAACTCATGGTTACAGGAAGGAAGCGATTCAAAATGCATCCAGAGGAAAATGGAGGCACGGCTAGGACACCTCTCCTGCAAGTAAAGGCAGGGAGAGCTGGACTTGTTGGGAAGAAAATGCTCCAGGGAGAACTTATTGTGGCTTTGGGTACTTAAAAGGGGCTTATAAGATAGACAGAGACTTTTTACAAGGCTTGTTGTGATGGGACAAGTGGCAACAGCTTTATACTGAAAGAGGGGATCTTTAAACTTGTTGTAAGGAAGGAACTTTCTCCAATGAGGCTGGAGAGACTGCATTTCAGGTTGCACAAAGGGGCTGTGGATGCCCCATCACTCTGGAAACATTCAAGGTCAGGCTAGAGTGGGATTTTGAGCAACCTGATCTAGTGAAAGCTGTCCCTACCCACGGCAGGGGCATTGGTCTTCGTGCTCTTTGAAGGTCTCTTCCCACCTAAACCACTCATATGAATCTTGGAGACCGCAGCATGAGCTCACAGAGAGCCAGAGTGTGAGCGTGGGCACCAGGAACAGCCAGAAGTTTGGAAACATGGGGGAGAACCACCATCCCTGGTAGGCTTCCTTCTAGAGGGTTATTTCAGGGATTGGCAAAGATAACAGGCCCTACAGAATAGCTCACATCCCAAATTTAGTGACAGCCATTTGTGTTTTGACATCTACACTGAATTAACCAAGTAATTTGCTCTTGAACATTTGGATTTAGTATTATATGTAGGTTAATTGCCTCGATAAACATTGTAATGTAATATTTGGATGAATCATTCTCTATATTGTGACTTCTCTACATTTAAGAAAACTGTCACTTATTTGATTTCCTTCATTGCTCAAATTTTTAAGTCAATTTCAGGTACATTCAGCATCCAGATTATGAGCTCTCCTAGGGCAGATTTGGCTTTTGTTATCTGCCTGAATAGGGGCTATCTGTAGAACAGGCTTCTCATCCTGTGTCTTTGTTGATGATACCAAGCCTCATTCCCAGGTGTAGAACTGGATCAAATGATGTTAAATAAAGGGTTTGGAACAACTCCCATTTCCTTGCCAAATAGCATGCCATTAAATAAAGTGTGAAAAACCATTCCAGGGACACGTCATTGGAGCAGGTACTGGTTGCGCTTTATTTACAGAATCCAGAGATTTGTACAGAGCGATCTACAGGACAGCATAGGGCTGGTATCAGGAGGATAAAGGACATGCTCAGCAGGAATTGAAGATGCCAGCAAGGAGTCATCCAAATTTCACCGGGAACCAGCTTTCTTTTGACCGAGGAAGCTGCAAGACTCCTCCAGAAAGGAAAAGAAGAAAAGCAGCAGCAATAGCCAACCCAGGCTGATGATGCGATTTTTGTTGCGGCGTGGGGGCACAAGTGATTGGTGAAGGAAGGAAGAGGAGACCAGCAAGGTTTTGGCACACTGCTAAGAGCCATCCTGTCTGGTTCTTTACTTCCAGCGCCCGCCAACCTTGCCCTTGGCTCCTGCCTTCTTGCTGCTACAATACAAAAGGAAAGGAAAACATGTCAGAGTGGGACCCTGGTAGCCATTGTGCCTTTCCAACTTTTAGATTTCACTTCTTGCATATTGGGCACACCTGCTATAGAGCACATCCTGAGAAAGATATTGATATTATGGAAAGAAATGCCTCCCCAGGCTCTTAGTTAAAGGCCAGGATGTGCAGCCCTGAAAGAGGTGAACCCTTTCAGATTCCTGCATTATCAGGACAGAAATGCAGATGGTCTCAGAACAAAATTACAGGTCTGTCCAGCCATAGAATTGATGTTTCCTGAATTCAAATCTGTTATTTTAGGATCTGTTGAATTTTAGGATTTAGAGCTGTTTCTGTTTCATTACTGGGGAGCTCAGATGGTCTGGTCACCTAGTGACGGAGGCACGAAGTTGAGCAAAGTTTTAATACAACCAATAATGGCTTGCTCTAGCACAGGTTCAGTGGTACTGCCTTACACTGCTAAAGCAGGAGCCTCCAAGATAGTCCAAATAACTGTTTAGACTCCCCTTATATGAGCATCCCCATCTTGTACACGGTTTGTTCAGGAGCAGTCCAGCTACACTCCCACACAAAGCATCTGAGGCATACTCTCTCCAAGTAATGTCTTCTTGCACACAGTAGGGCAATCCTACATGCAAGCCACTTACCTCCTGGTGGAGAAGCAGGCATGCCTGGAGTCAAAATCCAGGCATGAAGTTAGTTGGGTTAGATTCTGCACTGGCTCCCATGGGCAGTACCTTGGTGTTGGGGGCTTAGCACACTGACAGACCTTTCCACCTCTCACCCAGGATACAAGGCTGCTTCTTGAACCAAAGCACATGCAAACTAGTGACAATTCTTTGATGTGACAAATTATGGGCCACGCACAAAGTCTTGCTATCAACAGAGAGACCTTCTTCACAGTCACTGGTTCTTCCAGAAAAGAATGTGTACAGTGCATCTGTGGAGGTTTTTGTCTTGCTGTCCCATGGACTGGTTCAAGAGCATTAGCCATATTTACAGAAAGATGTTGCACAAGTGACACAGATATACACACAGTGGATACTTTACCTTTTGACCAAGTTAGACTTGGTCTTTTCAAAAAATTGACCTTCTACATGAGATGGAGCAGGTAGTTTTCTGCATATCTTAAATTCATCTCAATATCCCTTTCGCCAGCCTTTCCATAGGTTCAAAACCCAGGACAGGAATTGTGTAGCTCCTCAAACTAAGGCAGAGTCCTCTTATCTCCATAAGCACCTGTGATGTTTGATGTTATGCCTAACTTTTAGAGTGTGCTTAAGGAGACTTAATAAAGTCTGAAGCAAAAGGATCACTTGATCCTTGTATAGCACAGTAGCAGACATTGCTTTGGAATGATAGTCTGGTGTGGATAGAAATTTAAATACACAGAAATCTCATGAGCTGTGGGCTTCTCAGCCTTTCCAAATTCTTCCTTGGAGAGTGTCACGTGTTTTGGGGTAACAGGCAGGCAGTAATGGCAGTGCATGTTGTGGGTGATGTAGTAATGCCCCTCAAAAGAACAGCAACACCCAGTCAAACCATGGCATCCTTCTGCAGCTGCACATTCTGCTGAGGTTTATCAGCCTACAGCTCCACACAGAAAATACCATGGGAAGGTCAAGCCTCATGTTGGGATCTACAGACAACTGAGCCCCCAGTGTAACATTCATCTGATAAGGCGGGGTGGCTTGGGGAAGTGGGAAGCCTTGTCACTGCTGTCATCCAGTGAACACCAGAGAACACCTCATCATTCCTGGCATGTCTTTTCTAAGACATACAAATGTGAAGATCAAATCCCACCACTTCAGAGCTCTCATCCCTTGCTACCCTGCAGTTCCATCTCTGTGTCTGTTGGTTTAATATAAGCCCTAGGCTCC
The DNA here is from genome assembly GCA_013400935.1 of Turnix velox. Classification (NCBI taxonomy): domain Eukaryota; kingdom Metazoa; phylum Chordata; class Aves; order Charadriiformes; family Turnicidae; genus Turnix; species Turnix velox. Next base: position 114,060 of record VZTY01016797.1, on the reverse strand, counting down.
AGGCTTTGCCTAGCCCTGGTCTCTCATAGGCATTCACTGTAAACAACTACAAGCCTAAAAAAATCTAATGAAATACAAGTCTTATGTGGAAGAAAACCAGGAGAGAGATGATGAGTGAAAAGAACTCACAGCAGTAATCTCATTATGTTAGTCTTGTTACACACCATTCCTTATAATCTTAGCAACCACTTGTTTACCCTTCATAAACAGGGGTTGTATTCCCTCAAGTATGTAAGGCACCTCAGACAGGTGTTTGAAAACCCCAGCAAAAAGCATACAGAAATTTTGTGGATATGGTATGAAGAAACATGATTTTTTCATGTTAGCTGTTATGTTCACTTCAGTCTCCCCTTAATTTTCTCAATGTGAGGCAGGATGGAAGTTTCCCTTTCATCCTTAGCCTCATCTCATTGAAATAAGAAAATGTTGGCGTTGAGGCTGAAGTGACAATTTGAACACTGAGAAGATATCCCCAAGCCACGATCTGGCAAGGGGATATGAGTACTTACTGTTTCTGAGCCTGATCGATCCGGTTCCTGAGGGTGACAATCTGCAAACAACATATATTACCAGGGTTTTTAGAGATAAAGAAACCTTGTTCCCTCACAGAGAGGGGAGTTTTACCTGCTGAAGTGCTGGAAACATCTTTCTCTGGTAGGGATTAATACGTCCTTTGAAATAAAAGCTCACCCTTGCATGAAGGAGAGAAATGTTGGCAATACATCTGCAAGCCCATTTCATACGTCCAGGGAAAGAAGAGCTAGAACTGTATATCTCTTATTAGAAGAACTTCTAGGTGTGCAAATTAATATCCTATAAACTCACATGTCACACTGCAGGCAAGTGAACCAGAATGAGTATCATGCTTCCTTCTGGAAAGCATGGCCCCATCCACCTGTATGTGTCAAACCTCACCTTCTCACTCTTCCCCTACTCCTCCACTTTCAGAAATATAGTTCTGAAGAGCTTCATTGGATTTTGGATGGGGAACTCAAGAAGGGAGTACTTTAGTTGGTTGGGAAAGCAGGAAGTGAGGAGCTTCCAGCAGTCACCAGCCACTCATCTAATAATAGAAGATAACTTTTAAAGGGGCTGAAGAAGAAAATATTCCAGAAGAGCTTGAGTAAAGACAGAGGAAAAGGTAGGAGCTGGGCCTCCAATCATCTTCACAAGCACTATTGATGACTGCAGGTCTCTAGAGAGTCTGTCCTATGAGACAACCTAGCCATAGGTAAACTGCATATTTCAGTCTGGCACAAGGGAAACCAAATACTTACCTTGCTCAGGATGAGCACCTTATGGTCTGACAGATGGGCTCCACAGATGTAGCCCATAGCCCAGGCATTGCTACTGAAATCCCAGAACTCTTCCAGCTCTGGTACTGGAAAAGCCCATGGGAACTAGGGTGTGATATAGAAGGCCCTCTTTTGTTGCTTTACCTTGTAATTTTTAACCAAGTTAAAGTTCTTCCAAGTTTTCCAAGAGTGGAAAAATGCACTTGCCAAGACATGGGCTCTGCTTCTGCTTTTAGTGTAATTCAGAATTCTTCATTGGCTCTGCAGGTCTAAGGACTGATGTCCCAACATTTGAACATTTTAAGTGACACTTAACATTCTTTATGTACAAAATAAGAATAAAAAAAGTTACACATTCAGGTTGGCCTAACAGCTGGGATCTCCTGGGTCATGGCTTTCCATGGCAAGCAGAAACAGAGTAAGAGACTGAAACATTAGCAGGAATAGGACAACACAAGGAGAGAAGGATCAGCAGATTATCTGATTTTGTACTTACTCATGGAAGTTTTAATATCTGCAGCAGTGGGTTAAATTATTTTTTGCAACAGAGTATTTTTCCCAGTGGGAAGGAAAACCAGCTGTCTTCAGTTTGACCCAAGGACTTGAGACTTACCTTCACTGATAACCTTGTGATAGTGACTATAACACTCACTCTCCAATAAAGCATCAAAGAGCAACAGACACTAGAGCTAAAGAACAGCTCTGCTCCTGTGTGTCCCAGTTCCTTCCTTTGTCTCTCCCTGACATCCTTCCATGTGGCTCCTTCATCCCCTTTGCTGCTTTTACTTACCTTCTCCTCACATTTTTTCCTGCTGTAATCTTCCCTTTTTCCTTCAACTTTTCCCATCTCACTTGTGCATTTTTACTCTATTTTGCTTATTCCTTGTACTTTCTCTCTTCTCTCCTTGCTTTCCATAAGCAGCAACCCATCTCTTTGTTTATGCAGAGGCTACATTCCCATAGCATGTACATCTCCCCCGGCACTGCCTTAATTCTTATTTTTCCACACCCAGCTGACCTGTTCTCCTTAAGATGGCCCACTCCAATATCCCGATCTGGTTAAGCATGTGGCCACAAGGTGGAGAATCTTTCCAAGCTATCACATGTGCATCCCTAAGTTCCTGTATGTGTCCCAGGGTGAGTACATAGTACCCGGGGTTTAGATAGGATATTGTTTTAGAGTTGGTCTGAGTGGGTTGGATGCTCAGTTCTTTATACACGTCTTGGTTGAAGCCCTTTTGCTAAATTACTGGTTCATCCCTTTTCAAAGAGTGGAAAGGGAGAGAAAAAGGAAGTGAAGGGAGAGAAAAAGGAAGGGAAGGGAGAGACACAAGATCCAGTTTTCTCTTTTCTCTGGAGCCAACTGCCACTTTCTGTGTGGCACCTGACCTCTGACCATGCAGCAGGTTCATGCATTTTGTAGCCTTTGCTGCTGCTGTGACACAGGCAAGTTCTCATTGTACTTACAACTTGGAAAGCTCCTGCAGCCTGCAACGCATTGTTAAAATCTAAGAGAGATTGAGATAATTATATTGGTGCTGCTCGTTCCCTGTCAACATGTGTCTGTGTGATTTGGAATTAAAAGGAGAGTGAGATGGAGAGAGATCCTGTAGGATTTCTGAGTCACTGAGACCTGACATAGTTGAGTGCAGCCCTGTCCTGTGACTGAGAAGGAAACACAGCCATTTTCTGTTACCACATGACACTTCAGTCAGATGCTCTTGTCTGGAGAGTTTGCAGTGACTCCAGAGAGCTCAATCCAATGGAGCATCTGTCTGGGATGGGAATAAAACTTAAAACATTCAGGTGTGAAATCAAAGATGAGTTTAAAGGTATTACTTTGCAATGGAGATGAGTGAACTGAGTTATTGATTTTCAGGCCACCATTACCCATAGGTAATGAAGGAGATCAGTTTGGGAAGAAAGTCCATTTTCTATTGGGGTTGCTTTTCCACGGGGCACTGAAAACCTTGAGTGGTCTATTCAATTTCAGCCTAAAATATGAAATCCAGTCCAAGTGTACACATAAGGGGAATGCACCTCCAAGTGTCTTGCAGCTTAAGTATTACATAAGGGTGTTAAAGACCCAAATGATATCACCACATGGCTTTTGCCACAGAGATTTTTACATTTTGGACCTAGTGCCATTAGCATAAAATGGCTGCTTAACTCACCTCATATTTTTTCCTCTTGATCTGCTCTGTGAAGTCATACTTTTCGGTCTCCAGCTGGTATAACCAGTCCCACAGTTCCTTAGCCTTGTCCCTGTGTGTTTTGAGGGAAAGAAAGATGGGAGAAACACGTCACATCAGTATTTCCCTCTATCCCCATTTCCATTCTCTAGATAAAGGAAGGATACAACTTAACATTATCCTGTGATGAATCTCAAGGGCAACCATCTCATCTACTTAATTTTCTTACTGGAGAAGAGCCCAGGACAGTAAAACCAAATTTCAGTGGATTACATTCATTAAGTCAAGATGAGCAAGTCACCTCAGCTTGTCTTCATTAAGGTGGTCGATGTTCAAGGGCTTGCGCCTCTCTGCCAGGACCTTCTTCTTAGTCTCTCTAGCTGTTTGCTTCTTCCCTCTCTTCTGATCAGCCTGTTTTCAGAACATCAATTAATGTCAGATTAAAGAAATTCAGACTGAATGAAATTGTTTCGTCAAGAGCATAAAAGACAAGTTGCTAGGGATTGGAAGAAGGAAAGGCAGGTTGTTTTCTCAACTTGTAATAATGACTGCTACAAGTCAACTCCATTATTTAATGTGTCTGTATTTCTTCTACCAATCCATGGTTTTTACCTTAGCCAGATAGCTGCTGTATGTGGCACCCATGGAGGACAGAGCCTTCTTCTTCTTGAGATCATCTTCAGCCTTTCTCTTGGCATCTTCTTCCTCTCTCCGTGCCTTTTCCTCCTGTGGAGTATGACACACAGAGGCAAGTTACTCTAGGGCAGACTTACAGCTTCCCCTGCAGCCAGTATCACTGCAGCCAATGTCATCAGATAAGCAAGTGTATGAGAATTGGAAACTCCTGTTTCTAGCTCTGCTATAAGAGATTGGCCATTTCTTCTCTGGACTGAAACAGGCAGAAGCTGTAGTGATCTCCTCCAGTTTGGTGCTGAGATAAGGAGAGAGATGTGAAGACACTTACCGCAAGCCTTGCCTGACGCTCCTTCTCCTTCTCAGCCCGGATTCTCTGTTGCTCTGCTCTTTCAGCTCTGCGCTTCTCCTGCAAGAAGCAGTGGCAGAGGCATTGAATCATCACTGTGGCTTTATCTACCTCCAACCTTACACCCCACGCCATCAAGAGCTTTGGTTCATAGGGACTGACTCACTAAATCCCTTGACAGACCATGCAGAAAGATCTCACATTCAATTCCCAATGTTAAATAAGAGGTTGAGAAAGGAAAGAGACATGGGAAGAGGATATTTGGTGGTGACTTGAGCAGTTACTTCTGTGCATAGCAATACAGCTTTCTGACTAACTCTAACAGAGGACTGAAGGATCCAGCTTCTAGATCTCTCAGTCTAGTTGAGGGAAGTGGCAGTGTAGGGACTCACAATCCTCTCCTTGAGGGCAACCAGCTCTTCCTCTTCCTTTCTTCTGGCTTCAAAGTGGCTGTCAATCAAGGCCTGCAGTTCAATCAGGTCCTTGTTCTGCCTTTTCTTTTGGATGTCCTAGAAGAGCAGGAAAATATGTTAAGCCAGCCCATAGTGCTCTATGAACGTGCCCTGGGCATTACTAGTGCCCTCCCTACACAGAGAAACAAAACCAGAAAGTATCTGCAGATACTCATGTAATTCTGTGGGATTAGTTTAAATGGCTGTTGATACAAGGTACAGACACTTGGAGACTCATCCTGGTGACAAGAGTCCTCCAGGAAGCAGAATCCTCAGCTTCCATTCCCCTGCCCAATATTTTATCCCATGGCTTTGCTCAGGTGCCTCCTCTTCATTGTCTCTTCATATTGTCTAGAAAATGGTCCTGCTTTTTTAGGTAAAGCAGATAATTTCTATGGAGATTTTAATGACCAGGGTTTCTTAATTTTTCTCTCAGCTTTCTAGAAAGGTATTTGGATCTCTTCTTATTATTAAAATACTAATGTAATTTTAGGTGATGTTTCTCAGCAACAGATTGACATAGGCCTGCTTTATCCAACTGCAGCTTTGAGAGCATTAACAACAACAGGACAAGAGATCTGCGAGCTCATAAAACACTTCCTTTCTTCCTATACTGGCTTCAAAGATCCAAGGAGAAAACCAAATAAATACTTTAATTGATATTTTAGCTGCATTAGCAACAAATGTATCCAGAAAGTTCCAGGGTGCAGCAAGTAGCCTTTCACTGAAAGTAGGTGTTGGAGCATTTGTACTTTTGTCCTTGACTTTATCCTCAACAGCACCAAATACAGGAGGAGTTATGTGGGTTCACACACATGTGCATAGCTTGGGTACGACAGAAAATAGTCAGTCTCAGAAATACTTACATCAAAATCGACCTTCTCACCCTCTGGTATTTTAGGAGCTGTTAGTCTGCAAAGAGTCAAAAAAAAAAATTCTTCTTAGGGAGCAGGCAGGTTTTTAAATACCACATCCTGACCTGCCCTGCCCTCAGGAATGATGTTGTGATGCTGACAAGGAGAAATGCTGTTGGCTATAAGAGATTGTGAAACAGCAAACTACTGGAAAACTACTCCAGAACAGCACTGAGGAACTTTGTCCTGTGTGGGAGGTCTAAGGTCATTCCCTCCTACAAAGAAAGACCCAAGGTTGTCAGCGTGCTCCATTCTGGGCAGCTGATGGAGTGGGAAGGGAAGGTGGTGGGACCCAGAGGCAGAAGATCCATAGGAAGCCTTAGTTAAGCTCAACTCAGCCCAACCCAACCTTTGTTGTCCTTCCTACTGTCAGAGGTCCTGGATGGATATGTATTTTACCATCCATGGCCTCTCACAAGGGACTTAGTGTTGAGCTACATGTATCTTGGAGTACTATGAGAAGACTGTATCTCATACACTCCACAAGTCCTTTGACTCTTATCAGCAACTGTTTTTAACACTCTGTCCTGTAACTACTGCTATGGCATCCTCTGGCAGAAACAGACATCCTGGAATGGCATGTGGGAACAGCTGATGTTGTGCAAGGGGTAAAGGCTTCTAGTGGCCATTTGCCTCATAGAAAATCTTCTAGATCATAGAAATGATCCCAGGGTTTTGATCCCCTGCCCTCATACTTACTTTATTCTGGGCTTCTCCTCTGAATTTGGAAGCATGGAGCAAAACAGGAAGGGGAAAAAAGGGAGAATAGTTAGAACAACAGAGATCATGCCAGCTGTTAAAGTAAAAGGAGGGAAGGGAAATCTAATCCTAGGGGAAAACATCCCAGAGAAACTGGTTAAATCTCAGGCACTTCCAAAAGAAATATGCACACTCGCACACCCATTTTCCTAGGAGTAAATCTGTTTTTGCCCTTGAAGCAGAATTTGGCTGAAAAGAATCCAGAGATTGTATAAAAGTCCCAAATGTAGCATCTGGAAAGCAATGGTTTCTTGTAAATGCTAAATTATTTTTCTCAAACATCCTGAACAAAGTTCTAAGGAGGATAGCTGGGCTGGAGGGTAGAAGAAAACGTTGCCTTTTTTCACTCAATGTTTTGCTAACATTAACTTGAGTTCACGATCATGTCAATGATAATGAGGCTTCACTGGTTTTGCTCAGATGCCTCACCTGGAGGCCAGAAGGGAAAAAGCTTCCTGACACATTTTTTTCCAGGTTCATTGACCCCCAATATCTTAGAGGAAGTGTCTCTGAGATACTTTGGTGCCATGGGCAAAATAAGACAATAAACTTCTGCACTGAGTGGTGCTCCCCAAACCCAGCTTGGACAGACCATCCTTTCTTGGTGAGCACCCTCTCCTGCTGAGGTACATGCAGAATTCCCATGGATGTCAATGAGAATGATCTTTGCATCTCTAGGAGAGGCATAATGTCCTGAAAGGTGGGCTAAACCATCACAGAGTCTGTCAACGTGGGCCCCCAGACAGTCAGAGATTTTCCCCTCCAACAAGCAACCTTTCCCTCACCCTCAGAAATTTGCATCCTTATGGGTTACTTGTTTAACATTTGTGCTTGTGATCAATCCCCCTCCCTGCTATGCTTTTTAAACTTTAGTTATGCACTCCAGTGTAATGCCAGGAAGTTCAGCACTGCTATTCTCACAAACAGAAGTAAATTAAACCTATGTATTTTCTCTGGCTCAGTCTCAGAGGGACCCAGGTTGACTTTCATAACCACACGCTACGTTTGATCTTTCAGGGGTGCTGCTGGATGCTGCAGTACAAGACTCTCCCTGTGTTGCTTCAGTGGGAGGAAATGAAGTAAAAAGCTCACAGCCTATTGAATTTGGTACAAACAACCAGCTTTATAAACTAATAACAGCCTCTCTCAAGACTGGATGTATGAGCTCTGCCATCCATATAATGACATAGGAAAAAATATTTCTTCAAACGCTCATTTCAATCCAGTTTTTTTTGCAGGGATGATGGAGGAAAATTGGAATAGCAAATGGAAAAAAATAGGGTAAAAGAAAATGAAGTATTATCAGAGGAAAAACCAGCAAAAACTGATAGTGGAAAATATTTAGTGGATACATCCTTTGTAAGGATGTTGGATTAAAAAAAAAAAAGAGGAAGTGGCTGGAAATGGGTTATTGAGATAATTAAGAGAAAAGATGTGAAAGAGCAGAAACCAGTCTTTGCTTTCTCTCTCACTTTCCCTTACCAATTTCAGTAATAAAATTTTGGGGGTAGACTTTTCTCATTTACTGCAAGAACACTGCCTACCAACACCTCCGCTGAGGCCTTGAGATGCTAGAGCAATGCTAATGAAATAAACAGCATCTAATTACAAAAGTGATTTAGAGCACTTCTATAAAGGAAACGACAAATGGCTCCTGAAGAAAAATAACATTAGCCAACATGGCACTTTTATACATCTCCAGTTACTTTTCAAGTTGTTTTGCTTTTCAAATAGACAGTGAGCTTCTTAACCCATTAAGTGAAGTGTTTTGTTGGGGTTTTTTCACCTGGAGAGAGGAAAAGTAATCACGATCAACAAGTCTGCCAGGGATTTTATTCACTCAGGATTTCCTTCCCTCGTGACATACCCAGATAATTTTCAGAAACACTTCTTTTGCTTAAAGCTGAAAGTTAGTAACATTGAGGGGGTGGGAGGTGTACACAGGAAGTGTCTGGGTTTGTTTGTTGACCTTGGTTGCCAGAACCAACACCTGTCTGCCAAAGACTCTCTGAATTTGGTTTCAGCTACCACCAAATAAGCACTTTAAACTTCATTAAACCAACAAACAATTGTATGAATTAAATATAAGGTTAGTTGCTCTTGAAATAAGAAATTATAGTTAGAATATTTAAAGGAACCTCCAGAAACGGGAGCCTTTATTAAAACACAAATTAACTAAATAAATCTGTCTTTTGCAGTGCATGACCCATCCTGTATGCACCAAAAGCAACCCAGGGAAGTGATTTATTTTTAAATACCCCTTCTTTCAAAACACCAAGTCAAGGAACTGGACCAAAATATGTTGACAATCAGGAATTGTTGTAGCAAATTCCTGTTCCTGTAGTGGATTTTGTCAGAGATTCTGCCTGTTCTGCCCATGAACCACGGGGCTGTGGAGAAATCCCCACATACAACTCTGCCAAAAGAGCCACTGGAAATCCAAATTCACCTCCCTGGTGATTAGAGAATCTTAGTTTCTGTTTTCCAGAAGGGTTACTGCAAGGACAATACACACCACCATAAATATGACCTCTCTTTCTCCTGGCCAATCTATGAGATATTCACACCATTCTCCCCCTTTCTGTCAATCTATTTGAACTGCCTTTGTTTCATTCGGAAATCCCTAAACACTCTCTTTTAATCCTGCTTCTCAGAAGCAACATCTCTAATTCACAGTGTGTCCTTGAAGAAACAAAAATCAATAAGCTATTAAAAATAAAAGGAAAGAGTAAAAAGGGAGAGAAAGGAGCTCAGAAAGGTCTTCAGGGTACTTTCCTAAGTAAGAAAAAAGCCTGAAAAGTGAGCAAGAAAATGAAAACAAATTAACAAAAAAGAATTTACCAAAAAAAAGAAAAAGAAAAATCAACACAAAACAAAACAAAGAAACGCAGAAAATGCAGGGTGGTTTCAAGTGGCACAGGGCTTTGTCTTTGGAAACAGCTGGCCAGGTGTTCTAGGGGTCCTGACAATCAGAACAAAACTGAGCTACTTCAAAGGCCTGTAAAAGTCCGTGAGAGCCTTTTTGTATATTTAAACTGGTATTGAATTTGGCCCAGGGTTTGTCTTGCCCTCACACAAGAGCAAAACTGACCTTGCAGACATTTAGATTTGGTCATTTTGTGTGATTCAATATATGGAACAATCCCATGTATGTGCTCAAACACCCTCTTAAGCCAGGTAACATTTTTGAACACATTATCTTACTGAACACTCTCTCTTAAGATGATGTCCTGTCCCTCCAGTATGAATAAATTCATTCACATGGTTGATGTTTAGCACAATTTTAAGTGGAGCAATCCAGCGTTGGAGCAGAAGTTTAAATACCTGTTGGTTCCAGCCTGGAGACTATGAGGTCTATGCAAGGCTCAGCTCCATTTTCAAGCATGCCATGAGGAATTAAGAGATACTTTCTTGATTTGGGTGAACACTAAGGTTTGCTGATGAGAAGTATGACACGAAAGTTTCTAGCCAAGAGACAAGGCCAAAGCAAGCTTCTAGAGCTTGTTTTTCACTTTCTGCCTACCCTAGTGAGGGTGTACAGGCTTCTGAATACACTAGAGACACACTCCCCCCATCCAAGGGTGATTGGATATGTACAGTAAGCAATTCTTTGAGGCAGAGATGTTTTGGCCCAGTTCCTGAATTTAAAAACAAGTGAGGATCAAAAGCAAATGCAGAAAAAGAGTGAGATGTTAGAAAGATGAATTTGTTGTCCTAAGACAACATTGATCTACCATCATAGAATTCGCCGCCTTCATAATCTGTAGGTTGAAGGATAAAAGCAAAAGAGAAGAAGCACAATAGTCAATCCAAACCAGTACTGTTGTCCTAAGAGCAACATGTCCCCACTCTCTCCCTGGTATACTGGGAATCTCTGATTCTCTGGAGAATGAACAAGAAGAAATAGCACCTTTTTGGTGATTTGGTCTGACAGACATACTGCCCTTTTCTCCATGTTCATCCAAAGCCATCAAGAGAGACTGTCTCCCTCCCATGCTCTCTTTGCCCTTGAATAAAGTCAGTGTTTTTAGTATTGTTTTCCCAGCACTGAAAGAGAAAAAAGGTAGGAATCTGTAGGTGCATCACATACCTTCCTCAGGAGCTTCCTCTGCTGTTGTTGTCATACAAGCAGTGATGAAAAGACAGGAAATAGGAAAAAAAAAACAAAAACACAGAAAAGATCAGATGTTTAAAGCTCTTGGAAGCCTGAGTAAAAAAAGACATGGGAGGAAGAAATAAAGGAATTAATGAATTAAGACAAAGAGAAAAGTTATCTGGAGAGGCTGTCAGGAGTTAACAGTGCTGTAAAGTTGAAGTAGTACTAAGCATAGATATTAAAGGAGAAAAGGGCTGAAAGTGATCATTGTGGTTAATATTTGTTTCTCTTGGTTTGTTCTATTCTGCCCAAGGCTCCTGTTGTTTGCTCTTACTTGCACACAGTGCTGCAACTAAGTGGAGTAAACCAGAAGTTGTGTCACATACCTGGCTCATGAACTTCAGCTGTGAAGTGTCATGGGACAAGGTGGAATAGAAAATAAGAGTGTGAGAATTAGAAATCTGTTATTTCACACACAAAAACAGCTTTAGAGCCAAAGGGGAGGAGCAGGAGAGAGGAAAAGGGAAGCAGGGGTGTGAAGTTTAGAAGTAAACCTGTGATAAAATAAATTAATTGCATTTGAAATAGCATATAAAGAGAAGCCATAGGACAGGGAAGGAATTCAGTCAGGTGAAACAGGCAGATTTACAATAATAATGCAGTGCCTAAAACAACTTATGAGCATTGTATGGCATAAAGCACAACCCGACAGCACAGATTACCAAGGTTTACCTCGACTTGAAATATGCACATGAACATTGTCAGCACACTCAAAGCACCTTTAAATCTGTCATTTTCTCCAGCAACATTTCACACATTTGCAATAAATGAAATGTGGTTTGGAAACCTTCCAAAATACCTGCTGTAACTCATCATCAACATGCAGCTCACTGCCAAAGCAGCACGTTCTCTTTCCTAGATCTATGGCAAAGGCCATTTTCTTCCTTGAAGCCTATTGGGTTTTCTGTGTAAGTCTACTGTTGTTACTTCATAGGAAGAAAATGTTCATTGAAAGTCTGTGCAGGTCTACATTTCATCCTTCTGGGCTTTTTTTTTTGCAAGGCAAGAATCGATCAGCAGTGCAGCTTTGAGGGACAGGTATTGCTTTTCAGCCATACATGCACTCCTGAATATTTTGCAAAGCAGGCATAAAAATAATGCAAAAATATCACTGTGTACAGTCAATGGGTCAAATTCTGCCTTAAGACTTGAAACAAGGCTTTTGCTGCAGGAATAAATATTTATTTTCCTATCAGAATGCAGAATTTAATCCATTTCACAAGGACACTCTTTGCTGAGCTACTCTTTCACGATAGTCTCTGTGTTCCCCTAGTTTTTTAGTAAAATTTTCATGCAACTCTTAAGTTTCCTCCTACTTAGTGTTTAAATTTTGCCTTGAAAAAACAAGTAAACTAAAAAAACAACCACCTCAATAGCATGCAAGTTACAAGCTATGATTAACAGATAGGTTGTTATCTCCTGTCACCTTGTTTTCAGTTCCAACACACACTGGTCCCAGCAGACAGACACCGGGGAGTTTAGAAGTTAAATCACATACCTGGAGGGGGGGCTTCATTTAGTAGGAAGTGTCAGGGGAAAAACATAGGAAAGGAAGATAAAAGAATTAGAAATAAGTTATTTGGGAGGGGATCACCTCAAACTTTGGTAAGATCAGGTTGAAAGACTATCATTTGCTGAGTAGGTTATTATAGGGACAGGGTGTTAATAAAAGTAGAAAAGGAGAGTAATTACAGTGAGGTGGGAAGCAGACAGGGAGGGGATGCCATAGAAATGAAAGATAACAGGAATTTGAATGTTGATGAATCCCAACTATTTAAACCAAGCAAATATTTAAACAGTGGGCAACTGTAGTAACACTGCTGACCCTTACATTTGAAAGAGAACATGCCTAAGGGAGCTTTGCAGGTGTGTGGTATAACCTGTGTTTCAGCTTTGCATGTGCCCTTTTAGCTGTTGGAGGAGGTGTGGGGATACAGGAGCTACTGCAAGGAAGTCAGGCTTTAAACTAATCCCTGTGTTTGCATCTGAAACTCCACCATCCAGGATCCTCCACCAGGCTTAGTTCTGCAGAACTGGAAACAATCAGGTTTCTGCAGGGCTTGTCTCTGCTGCAAAGAAGCAGGAACCTTTGGAGCCTGCATGCTGGGACCTAGCCACTGGCAATGCCTCCAGCTCCACTTTCTGCAGATCTACTCTGACCATGCTATAGTCCCAGCCCTAAAAATTTTGAGGGCCACTAAAATGAATCCTCCGAGATTCATAGGAGGTGGGTCTTCAGTTACAAACAATAATTATACATCTTTCCCTGGAAGGGAAATAAATTTTAGGGAACAGTAAGAATAGATTGATTCTTCATGACTCTGGTTTCCTTCAACATCTTCAAATTCCTATGTATTGGAATGCTTCAGATTAATACATAGGAATGTAGATGTCACACACATGTCCATGGTTAGATGCAAAGGAATTATTAGAGCAAGAATCATACAAATTATACAACAACAATAACAGAATAAAGCGGTCACTTAGAAAATATATTAGACAAAGACAGTATTGAAAACAGCAACTAAATAAACCAGAGAGTGACATGAAAAGCTGTGACAGCCTTCTGACATAAAAGTTTTCTTTTCAAAGTGTATATCTTCTTTTTAAACTTGCCTTTTTGTTAAGCTTTACGTTATGGTGGGAAAAGAAAACATGAGGAGACTGTAGGTATGTCTTTGTTGTTAATCACATTATATCAATATCAGGTGTCTTGCCCAAATTTCAAGCTCATATGTATGTCAAAGCTTGAGAGCAAGACCAAGCATTCAGTAGTAACTCAATAAATAATCAGGAAAAGAGGAGCAGAAGCAGGAAAAACAGCTGGGATGAAAACAGTGGCCTTTAGTTTGGACAAGCCAAGGTCAGAAAAACCTTAAGAACAGACAACAGACATGAATAAAAATGGCTCAGGGAAGAAGGATGTGAGACAAAGGTGGTGAGTGCAGGAGGGGAATGAAAGCAGCACACAGATGAATGTTGAAGTGTTAAGTCATGCAAAAATCAATCAGACAGCTTTCACCTCTCTCAGAATTACTGATCTCCTCTAAACTAAGAGGCTGGTCTTCCTCTGTGGACAGTAGAGGGGAATAGCTGGGATGGGATAGAATAGCTGAAGTGTGTGTGCTTTGATGACACTATTCCATATGGCACAGAATCATTTTTCACAAACAGTTTAGAGGACACTGCAAATTCAGTTCTGCTTTTCCAGGTAATAAACATTATAACAACCCCGTACACACTATAAGGATGGCTCTGAGTCCAGTCAGTGGCTATTGTTGCAACTTGTATGTTGGGGTATCTGCTTCTGTTATTGCATTTTTCATGCAACAGTTAGCTCTTAACTTCATTATTACACATCACAGAGGAGAGGAAATTATTATGGTGGAAGGTGTAAGGAAGCTGCAAGTTACAGTTTATCATTAATATTTGAATTCTATCTGTTTTCTTCCACCACCTTTGAATTCCTGAGTATAATATCAGAGTTACTGGTATTACTTTCCTGCAGAAACCAAAGTTTCAGTTAAATCTCAATGATTCAAAGCTCATGTAGATTTAACTAATATTTTGGTTAAAAAAATGGAAAGTTTCACAAGCCTAACAGGTTGCATAGATATTAATATCTCCAGAACAAAACTCTTTAATTTTTTTATCTTGTTTTAATCTTTCATTACAGATTTATTCTTCCATTGCACTATATATATATCGCATTATCCATAAAGTCAGTGCTTCTGAAGCAACTCAAATAGAATTTTCATTTCAAAACTTTGAAATTTTCCAAAGAGTGAAGGCAAAAAAGTTGGGACGAAATGTTTTAAATATTCCATTTCAATTAAATTTAAAAAAAAATAAATCAATGGCTGCCAAACAAGTTTTCTTCTTGTTTTATTTTGTTACTTGTTTGAAAATTTTCCATTTTGTTCCATTTCAGTCATGACCCAAATGTGAAATTGCCAAATGCAACTGAATTTCCAGCTCACAATAACCCTTCAGATTGACGCAGAGGAATTCAGAAGTCACATACCTGGTTCATGGACTTCTTTAAGAGGGAAGTAGTAGGGAAGGAGATGCAAAGAAAGATAAGAGAATTAGAGTAAGTAACAGACATTGATTAAAAAAACCCCTTACACTTTTTTTAAACAGGGTAGAGGGGTTAAAGGAATAAAAACCATTAATAAAATTAAAAGAGAAGTAGAGGGCACATATGGATATTAATTAGGAAATCGTGGAGACAAGGGACAGGGAGTGTTGGGATATAAAAGATGCAGGTGATTAACCTATATATTCATGATGTTATCAATCAAATGCCATTGGCAGCCTTTGGTTAACAAAGATATTCACTTGTATTAAACTTGCACAACCCATAGGTTTGAATGTGCAAAAAGGGTGTAGACAATCTGTTTTTATTCATGTGCATAGAAATCCCAGCCTCTGCAGAAATTAATGGGCTTGGAGGAGCTGGCATTGATTTCCACAGTGCCCAGGATTTCATCACTGGTGTGTAGGACTCCACACCCATGGGGGACAGTAAGTGCAGGCACATTACTGCTCTCCAATCTGCAGGATAAAGTATCCAGAGAAAGCCTGGCTGGACATGCAGAGGATGGGGACAGAAGGGCAATCGAAATGTAATTTTGTTTTTGCTAATCACACAGACTGTGATTTATAATTCACATTATATCACCAAGCAAAATTGCAACCCCACCACCCCTGTTTTTTTCAGAATGCATATTAACCCAGTCAAATGCCAGCACTTACACTAAAAAAGCATGCAACTATGTCTTTTCTCTGAATTGGCATTTTCTGCAAATACATTGTGCCCAAAATGATGCCACTCCATCCAGTCCTCAGCCCAGCAGAATCACAGAATGGTTTGGGTTGGAAGGGACCTTAAATATCATGTAGTTCCAACCCCCCTGCTATGGGCAGGGACACCTCCCAGTAGATCAGGTTGCTCAATGCTTCATCCAGCCTGGCCTTAAACACCTCCAGGGAGGGGGCATCCACAACCTCTCTGAGCAACCTCTTCCAGTGTCTCACCACCCTCACAGTAAAGAACTTCTTTCTTATATCCAGCCTAAGTCTCCCCTCTTCCAATTTGCATCCATTAATCCTAGTCCTGCTATCCTGTACTCTATTAAGAAGTCCTACCTCATCCTTTCTGTAACCCCTTCAGGTATTGATAACTACAATGAGATCCCCCCCTAGAGCGTTCTCTTCTCCAGTCTGAACACCCCCAAATCCTTATTCAGATACAACTCAGTGTCATTTGCTACTCCTGACTTGAAATTCAAGTCTCCCCACATCAGCAAACATGGCTGCAAATGCCAGTTTTGTCTATGTGCTGCGCGGGGGAAGGCAGGGGGAAATGGGAAGGAGGCAGAGATGAGTGTGGCTGAGGGACATGGCATTGCCACAGGGCACAGCTCTACCATCTCCAGCCCCTGCTTGAGGAAATGCTTTTGGGAATGCTATTCCCATACCAACTGGTATCCATACTGGCAGCCTGATTAGTGAAATCAGAGCACTGGGCAATATATAAGCAATGCCCATCCTGTGCTTCAGGCATTGCTTTCAAAGCAGCAGTTAGTGCTTTTTACTCATCACTCCATTTATCCTACGGGAACAAAGCAGCCATCAGCGAGCAATCCAAGGATGGCTTTGCATCCTCTCCTCTTCAACCACCTCCAGAATTCCTGCCCACCTTACCGATTCAGACAGAGGAATTTACAGATCATGGCACATACCTTCCTCGTGAGGTGGAGCTTTGGCAGGTGGGAAGAGTCACACAGCAAAATGCAAAAGAAGACAAGAGCATTAGAAACATCAGAACAATGTTTCACTCATACAAAGTGGAGGGGGAGGGAAAGCCTGAGAGTGCATTGCAAGGAAATAAAATGAATATGGCTAGGAAAAGCACTAGTGGCAGCTAGAGCACAAATAGTCTGAGTTATTAAGAGCATAAAGCTGATTTAAGTGGAAATATCAGATGATATTTGTCTTAAATGCACATTCCTGCAGTCCTTTATAAAGCCTAGAATAGCATGCCATTTCACCTCCCTGATGCTTGTCCAAGGGGGGATTTACAAGCTGAGGCCAGCAGGTTTTTGCATGTACCTCCATGAGACAGTGGCCCAGAAACTCCATTGCACAGAGAGGAAAATCATCTCTAATCATTTGCAAAGCTAAAGCATCAAAATCATTACCATTTTCTTTATACAATAGGGTTTAAGCTGAAAAAAGGACACGTGGAAAAGCAGGTACATTGTCCAGAGGCCTGACCCACCCAGAATGGTGCAAAATAAGCCTCCCAGAGAAACAGAGTCAGTCTTGCTTCATCCTTTTAAGAGGTTTACATTTCCCATCAATTTTCATACTTTTTATTCCCTTAATGCAACAATTACCACATAGCGTTACCAGTGCAGTGAATGTCAAGACAGAACATGAAGGGGGTACATGATTCAGAATCATGGTAAGTTTTACTCTATATTAGTGCATCAATTTTTAATTCCTGTTTTTATTTTGCCATCTTAAGTTAAACCAGAGCTTACTCTGAAAGATGGGAATTCAGGAGTCATGTCACATACCCTCCTCCTGAATTTCTTTAGGTGGTAATAGCCACAGGGCAGGGAGCAAAGGAACATTAGGACAAATATATCATTACACAGGATTATATTACACAGACTGAAAAACTTTGTTGATCTTGAGGGAAAATTGCATCCAGGTAAAGGATGCATTAATAGCCAGGAGGGGAAGGAATTTGGGTCACAACTGCACCAGGTAGCACAAACAGGAGGAAACATATGGGGGGGTTGAAATCTAACAATAAACTCCAATAATATATACTGAAATGCATATTCAGAGTTAGACCCAGAGGAGGGGTGGAAAATAAAGACAGTAGGAGCATTAAGGCAAAGTAACCAGGTCCTGCTCCTCTCACACCATCCTTGGATTGCTCTCCACTGTTGGGGAGATGGCAGGGAGCAGTCTGGAAGGCAACAGCACATACCTGCTTCATGAACTTCATCAGATGAAATGTGTTAAGGAGGAAGAGATGGAAAATGAGAAGAGTTAGATTAAAGGATATGTGAATGCAACAGTGGGCTCTAAGAAAACATAGAGCGTATGAAACAAGGGAAGGAGTGGAAATGAAAGGGAGACAGGTGACCAAGGCACACACAGATGTAAGAAATGTAAAACCTTCAGGACCTGGATGCTGCAAAAACCCATCAAACTCCTCAGAGAAGGTCTCCCATGGCATTTAAGAACAGGTTCACCCTTGTTTGGTCATTGGCTGTAGCACAAAGCTTTGCAAATACGGAACCAACACACCCTTTGGCTCCTCCTACCCAGAGCACAACATCCCAAACCTCTCAAGTGCAAAGGGTGGGTTTCAGTTCCATTCCTTCTTCTATCCTGCCCTTCTTACTTTTTAAAGGCTGCATGCAACACAGGCTGTCTGCTGGAGTTACTTGCCAGCCTCCACATAGAGGTAAATAATAAGACCTGCATTCTGCAGTATGATTATTCATATTATATATAATAATATATATTATAGTGTATAAGCTTATAATATATACATTATACTATATATAATATTACATATTCTAGAATATGTACTATGTAACATAAGGCTACACACAAACCCTACCACAGATGGATTTTTCTTCCAAAATCCATCCGATCGGTTGTCAAGCTACTGTCAGGCTATACAGGAGAAACCAGTTGACATCTGATAGAAACCTTTACAGACAGAACCCTGTTACCCCACAGTGGGCATTACAAATACCAGAGGCTAAAAATCAGCCTCAGAAACTGCTGTGAGTTGGATGAAGGGATGTTATCCACGTTTCCCCTGCTGTTCCCTCTCTGAAACTGGAGCAGTGGTGTCCACACAGATCCATGGGGATGTGGAACACCCTTGGTGCAAGTTGTGCAAGGGACAAGAAAAGCCCTCTGCTTGCAGATCCTTCCTCCCCCAGCATCTTTCTCTTGCCTCTTGTTTTCTTCTAGCATCTTGCCAAATGGAGGTGCATGTTGGCCCTGTGTTCTTGCTGTAAACCAGAAGGAAGCTGGGAAGTTGTTTCACCTACCTTCTTCTTGAACCTCTTCTGTGGGTGGGGAAACAGCAGCAAAGGGAATAAGAAGAGAAAATTAAACCAAGAAATATCTTAAAAAAACATTCTTGAGGTTTGCCAATCTCCCAGGCGATTATGGGTAAGAATACACAATGGAATTACAGAGTAAAGGAGAATTAAAATTAACCTTATTATAGACATGTTATGGGGTTATAAATGTTACTGAAGAATGGGACTGTGACAAATGAAAATCACATTTTAAAAGTCATCCAATATTTTATTCCTTATTTGAGCTGGCTGAAATTTCCTAAAAATGACTTTTGGTGAAGTTTAAAACAAAAAAATTAAGTTGCAGCTTTTTTCTTTTTTAAAAAAATCAGTTTCTCAAACAGTGAAAAAGTTCTCTATCATGTCATCTAGCAATTGTAGAAATTACAAAGAAATTCATTCGTGAATTAAAACAGATGGATACAAGCTTTCCAAGGGGTTCCCCTCCCTTGTGAAAGAGCTTGTGAAAGAAAGGAAGGGGCTTGACACCAATGTCACCAAGTAAAGGCAAGCAGTTCAAAAAGGTGGGAGGCCTGAACAAATATGTATGTGTTTTCTTATATGTATATACATATACAGAGATAAAAGTTATGTATGTGTATGCATATAATATATATACTATAAATTATATTTGTTTAGATATGTGCATGCATCTTTATGCATAAATGCATCCATGAAATTATTTTGGTTTGATTTTGAAAACCAAATTTGCTAGTAGCAAATTTGGTACCAGCTCAATAAGTAGCATCAATGTCCATTGCATTGATGTCTGTAGCTCAGGACACTGGATATGAATCATTTGCTTTATATTTCTTCCCCCACATTGAGAGAGAAAGAAAGCAGAAGCCATGTCACTCACCTTCATGGTGAACTTCAGCTGGTAAGTGTCATGGCACAAGGAATAACAGCAAGCAGGAAAGTAAAAACAGAAAACTGTTAGAAATTGGTCTTAGGATAGGCTCAAGCCTGGACAAAAATGTTAGGAATTGAGAACAAAACATTACATGGAAAGGAAATGGATGACTTTGGAAGATAACACAAAAGTTAAGCAAACGTGGAGAAGAAGGAGAAGATACACCTCAGTGGAGACAGACGTGCAGATTAAAAGAAATAGGAAGTTTCCTGTCTTTTAATTTTATATTAATCATTAAATTCTTAAAATTCAAAAGGAGACAGTTATAGTAGGAAGGAGAAAGTCAAGAAGAAATGTTTCTTCTTTTAGGAGAGCTTGTCTGTAGGAGCAACACCCTTTGCTTACTCTTTGGATATTTGACAAGATATGAAGGATGGAGCATGAATATCACCCTCACACCCCCTAACTCTCCCACTCTGTGCAAGATTAGAGATATCACAATGACTGAAGGCACCTCTACAACTCACTTGGTCTCTGTTTTCTTTTTTTGACTCACTTTAGAAGAAACATTGGGTAAGTTAGAGGACATAACACATTAGGGTAGGAGCTACAGTCTGAGCCACAATCATACTTCTGTTCCTGCCACCTCTGATGGGAAGTAGCCATTTGCAGCAAACTGGGGCAATCCATGGCCAAAAAAACCCTGCTGTGTATAAAATCCCTAAGGCAGATGTTTCTGCAAAGTCACTGTTTGAGAGCTGGTCTCATACCTTCCATGTGCAAATATTCATCTCTCAGTAAAGAGTTTCGCTCTTGACCCCCCTGTAAAATGTCTTGAACACTAAGGACAGATCCTGAGGAAAGGCCAGAGTTTGATGCCTCATCTCTGTGAGAGGCACCTTGGAAAAATGGAGGATGACAACCAGCAGCTACGCTTGCCTGAACTTAAGCCAGAGTGTCAAAAGTGTCCAGCAAAGACACTGATATATCTTCAAAACCTTCCTTTCCTTGCTGCCAAATAAAACTGAAAACAACCCAGGTGAGAAGGGCATTTCATGGTCCATCTTTCCCACTTTGCACTCTGTGACTTGCACCTTGTCAAATCACCTTTTTCCAGCTAAAAGTGTGTTTAAAAACTTCATCTTTGCCAGTCGGTTCTGTGCCTTGCCTTTTCCATCCTTAGCAGAGTTTTGCTGGGTGCTCCTCAGGAGCTGGGCAATCTACTCTTCCTTTTGATTTCAATTTTAAACTCAACTATTGCTGATGGTTGCAAAGCTGGACATTGCCAGCTTTACAGCCATCCCCTACAGCTCAGATACTTCTTTTCTACATAATGTGAAGGCTTGGCACATCACGACCCCAACTTGGACAGTTATATTTTCCGACTGATTTACTGATGAAGTGTTTCAGATCACCTTTAGCACCAAAGAGTAGGGTGAAATACAGACAAGGAAAAAGCAGGACCACGAATCAAAGAAAGATAAACTGCATTCCACGTTTTTCTGTTACCTTCTTCTTCATATTCTTCTGCATTGAAATAGGGAAGAGGAGGGGAAAAAAAAAAGCAGACACATCAACCATCAGCAGGACATTACCCACAGCAGAGCTATTTGTGCTCACAGGGATGCCAGAAAAGGCAGCCTCTAAGAAGCTGCTTAAAACCAGTAAGTAAAATAGAAAATAAAATTACTTTTATGAAAAAAAAAAGGGATAGGGTGGATTATAAAAAGGGAGAAAGGCAATATTTTATGGAATTTTCTCTTGAGCAGCACCAACTCAGGCATAAACACATATCACAAGGAACAACGTGACAGAAGGCACCTCCGAGTATAAGAAAAAATAGTAAAGAAAACAAACCTGTACATTTCTAAATATATTGCTGGTATATATCATGGGTTTCTATGATTTAAACCAGAAAAGATTATACATACAAAAGCCACAAAACAAATTGCCAGCAGATGGCAGTGCCCCTACAAAAACCGAGAGGGTTCTTCACACCCAGGGTGTCAATTTGCGGCTGCAAGCAGTGTAAAATCACCAGGAGCTGGTGACAATCAGACAGATAGACTCGCAAAAAAGGAGACCTCGGATTTGTCCAACTGCACCAGCACTTTTTGTTAAAATGTCAAGGATGCACATAAAGGAGAGGACAGACACTGCCAGCAAATGCAGGTGGTTTGCATGGAAGCCATTAGAGACAGATTTCAGACTTACCCTCTCCTTGCTCCCTGTGAGAGAGGAAAAAGAGTTATTGAAACCAGATAAATATTCCTTCCACTCCCTATTATTGCCAAGCTTTAAACCATATAGTGAAGCAACCCAGTGTACTGTTGTTTAGTTTGTTGTCTTGTCTTTCCCCCATTCTCCCTTTGTTCTTCCAGAAGCTGCTTGATTTTAAGATTAGCAAAATGATTTGTTTTGGGTTTTACTTTAGGATTGCACATTCTGATGATGTGGATGGATCCACACCCAGGAACAAGGCTATAACCACAGGGCTGTAACAGGATGCATAAACATAAGCACAGTGCAGGGACTGATGAAACTGACCTCAACCCCACAGTGCCAGGCAAGTCAACCTGTAGCCAATGGCCTATGTCAATCCATACATGCTACCGAAACTTAGAGCTGTCTAATAAAAATTTGGGATGAGTCAGATGCTGCTCAATATTTATCCTGTGACTGTAGCAATATCAGTCTTGTGATCTATTCCCATTCCTTGCCCCCACTCACCAGCCTCTCCTGCTCTACCATCACCTGGCATGAAACCCAAAGCCCAGAATAGCCCTGGGCCCAGAACCTAAACTAGGGACATATTAGTTAAAGGTTGCTTGAACTTTGAACTTAATCTCTGGAATTTATTTTTTAAAACCTGAGTTGGTCTGCAGGTCCCTCCATGTTGCTGCTGATTCCCTAATTGTCCTAAATCTCCCCTCTGTACCTACCGATGCAATAAATGTCAAATGATCCCATTTGGTTTGGTCATATTACTCTAGATTTGTTAAACCAGAGCAGAAAGTGACCCTTGCACCAGACTGTGTGTTTAATTTCCCCTCTTCCAGGCCACCAAGGACAGGCTGGGCACCCCATGTTGGGAAGGAAGGATGTTAAGTACACATGGCAAAGCAGACCCTTTGACATCCAAAATCCAAGCCATCCCTTCTCCAGTGTCTCAGGAGGTTTTTGGGCTGTGCAAGGAGTGGTACCCAGCCTCTCTTCCCCATGGGGATGCCCTCACTCTACTGAATGGTGCCAAGCTGAACAGACAAACACACAGACAGCTTTCTCTCTACTTACACTTCCTCAGTATCAGACATGTTGGCAGCGAGTTTCTAGTCAAAAGATGAAAAAAGGGGGAAAAGAAAATAAGAAAAAAGTGTTACTACCAGAAATGCCTCCTAGAAAATGCCAAGGCAGGAGCAGATGGGTTGACATTTGAGGACAAAAAAATCCAAGCACCTGCTTTCCTACACAGCAGCCAATCCCCCACCAACACTGCCATTTTGGGAACAGCACAACCTTTGCCAGCCAGGTCAGAGGAGGAGTAGAGAAGGGGGAAAGATCATATTGAAAGACATGTCTTGTCAATCCAGCTTTAGGTTACAAAACTCCAAAGCTCAAGGAGGCAGGTGTCCTCTCACACCCATGTGACGTTTGCAGAGTGCCAGCAAGATCAGAGAAAATTTTTTCCTTCTTTTACACTTTCACAAGTGAGAAGGTGCCAGCTCCAAAGCATTACTCAGAGCTAAAAAAATAACTGAAACTACTGGTATACCCAGAGATAACTATAGATTTGTCAGCACCCAAAGTGCCATAATTAGCAGTGTTTGTCTTATACAGATGATGAATGAATGAACCATTATCTGCTGATTAGTTTAGGATGACAACTGGCCAAATGCCTGGTTAGGCAATTCTTGTTGGTACAACCAATTGTATTAATTGCAATCAATCTTTGCAGAGTGAGGCAGAAGTAAAGCCACCCACAGTACTGTCATGGCTTGCATTCCTGCACAGCTTGACTCAGGGATGAGGACAACTCATTGCTTGTGGAGTTTTTCATCCAGGGAAGAGCCAGGGCTGGATATGGCCACTTTGCTCATCTTTGCCAGATCCCAAATGCGGGATCAGAGCCTCAGCCAGAGTCAGAGAGAGCTATTCAGGGAGCCACATGGCAGTATCACAAACTGCACCAGGTTTGGTGACAGCCTCAGTGCAATGCTATGGTTCTGCTAAGAAGCATCAACTACCCTTGAGGCCAGAGGGAGGAAGGTGGGGAAGGACCCCTGAAGCTTCCTCCAAATCCATGGTGGGTCTTAAATTAGAAAGTCAGGCTCCTCCTCACTGGGAAACCCTAACCATGACTTTCACTACTTCATTACTCAGCTGATATATGTGAGATGTCTTGAAGGAGCAGGTGGGCTGACTTAGGTTCAAAAGGAACAACTGCAGCTCCACAGCTTTCTATTTCAGAGGAAGGCAGTAATCCCTGAGGCTCCAACCCTGCCCTATAAGGGATCTTCTCCATTCCCCAGTAATGACCCTGGCACCATGCATTAACACCAACAGGATTTAAAAACTCCATGCCCTAAGCAGCAGTAAACAGCCAGCATTTTTTCTCCTAGTTCCTCATTTATCCTCTTTTGGAAATGCAGCATTGCCCTAGAATTAGTGCCAGCAAGGGCTGTGTTATGACAGGAGGGTGATCTACTGCTAGGACAAACAAGATATGGGTTCAGTGATCTCTTGGCTTGGTAGCTGTGATTGGCCGCTTGAGTGCAACAGCCATCCCAAGGAGCACTTTGGAGACTCTAACACCACAAAGCAGGAAGAATCTTGGAGGAATTTAGTGTTGGGGTGGAATTTCAGCTTTTCAAAAAGCTTTTCAGCTGTGTAAATTACTGCTGCTACTTTTGCTACTTGGATGGTACAAAGCCTCTGGTTTCTCTACCCTGGATTCTTTTATCTAGATGACCAAATCTTCAGGATGAAGACTTCCACTTGCTATCTGCACAGTGGCTAGTAATATAATTGGTTTGCTATCTCATTCCAGCCTCCACAAATTACTCAAGCTATTAGAAATAACACTTGACAGTGTGTTGGTTTATGCAATGAGACAGCAGAGCTTCTCCCTGGCAAAAGACCTTAGAGGGAACCTGCCAGATGCCCAGCTGTTGGCTCTATCCAAAATGCATGATCTCTAAAGACTCAGAACAATCCTCCCACAGATTCTGCCTTCAATTTATAGGCCCAGATTTCCTTCTTCCCAAGGTGGAGAGGAAAAAAGAGGACTTTTAAAGGGCTATGGGCTGAGCTCTTCTTCCCTCTCAGTCCGATGGGAAGAAGAGTAATAATGCTCAATACTGAAGAAGAAATCAGCTTGAGAGCCCTGCATGATGCACACAGAGAGCAAATGTCTGTTCAGTGTAGGATAGGCACGTAATGCAATGCATGCTGTTCTTTCCAAGGCAATTGAAGTCAATAGGAGTCTTTGCAATCAGGCTTTCCATTAACAGTTATTGGAATGAGCTCATCCAGCCTCCAATTTAGCTCTAAGGACGTCTTGCTGAGGGTTGTCACATTGGCTGTTCCCCTACACCCTTCCATATTTGTTAATCCAAGCGCTGCAAATGCGAATGGGATTTTACATGGCATCTGCCCGTGTGCTATAAGCGCCAAGTGAGAATGCCAGAATCCCTGACACCAGCAGACCCCAACCCTGAGGGGGATTCTGGGCCCTGGATAAAATGAATTAATAACAAGTGCATTGGCAGACTGCAGAGATGAGCCAGATGCAAAAAACCCCACAGGCTAAGGTAGGGGGGACAACAAACTCCAAGGGGAGGTGGAGAATTCAGCTTTGCGAGGGTTTAACATTCAGCCAAGTTTGGTCACTTTGTCAGGAAGAGCTGGCATTTAAGCCTGTAGTGACTGCCACTGCCCTGGCTGGGAAGCCAAAAAGGTCTTGCCTGAAGAAGAACAAGGTGTTTGTCCGCTTAGAGGCATTCAAAAGCCATCTGGTATCTCAAAGCCAGGGACAAAACACAGGCCATCATAGCAACAGCCACCCAAGAGAGGCTCTTTGATGCCCAGCACTGACCATGTAGCTAACTAACTCTGTCATCGAGGCAGCCAACAAAACCAAACCATATTTACATCCAAAAGGCAATAAAGAAAGCAATCTGCTAAGAGCACTATTTTTTGCCATTAGGATTAAGTTTACTGAAGGCAATGGAAAGTCTCCAGCTGGCTCAGGATTACTCTTTGGTGGAAATTACTTTACGCACAGCAAATGCAACATAAGATTAAGGCTGTTAGCACCTTAGGGCAATAATTGGGTTTTGTTTGTACAGTGGCAGAATAACGAGGTCTGGTCCTGACTGAGGTTTAAGGATGTAATAAAATCAATTAGTTATTACTGCCCACCATTTGGAAGGAAATCAAAACACATGGTCAAGTTTCACCAGACCAAAAGCTTCCTGCCTGCTCCCACCTCTTAAAAGGTGAAAGCAAAGGTTATTTTCTGCACTTTGTTCAAACTAAATGGGTCGTGTCTGGAAGGACAAATACCCAAGGCCTCATTAGCCCCAGGTGAAAAGGAACACCATGTCACATTTGGCCCCAAATGCTCCTGCCCTTGGTAGAAAGAGCAGAGCCAGCACATCCCAAGAAGCCTCTTAGCAGCTGAGAATGTACCCGGGAGGGGGAATGGGCTGCCTTGTACCTCCAGGCCATCCCTGGAAATAACCCACCTGCCAATCACCTCCTCTCAAGCCAGGCCATAGAAGGAGGCAAGGTAGCAAGAGCCATACAGAAAGGGGAAAGACAAAAGTGGGGCCATGGGAACTGGCAGGGACAGCTATTGGGGAGGTCTATTGGGGTGATGATTCACCAAGCACCTCATGGCAGCAGGAGAGCTGCTTCAAACCCACAGACATATATATATAATATAAATTTTTTTAATACATACCTGTAACTACTAAATATATATACTTTTCCACATAAAAAGTATATACACAAATTTTTTTAAAATCTATATTTCTATATCCATCTTTCTGCCTCTTCCCCTTGTTTTTGAGCTGCTCAACAATTTCCAGCAGAAAGAGTTTCTCTCCCCAGGGGGCTGGAAAGCAAAGTTCCCTCGGCAATGTTGCTACTGAAATGGGATAGCAGGACCCAAGCACTGCTGCAGGCTCCCACTAACACAACAAAATCCTGATTCCATGCCCTTTATCTTGGTTTAAGGGTGATAAGACCTGTCAGATCCCTGCATGAATTTTGATGGCAAGAATGAATCTGAGATAGAGGACAAAAAGATAACCTGGGTAGTTTATAGGCTTTCCCTTCTTCTTGTACCCATGAGAGACAGGTGGCTCCCTAAGCAATTGCCTGTAGCCCCACCAGATGCCTCCCATGCCAGCAGCAGGGCTCTAAACCAGACTGCTGGCAACAAAGCCACTTGTGCTGATGATACTCTTGCAGGATACCCCCAGCCCCAAAAGTGAGGAGCTCTGCTCTGCAGAGCAGTTGCAGACTAGGGAGAAATATGCACCAAACTTGGGGGAATTCACCTGCTCTGCATGATCAGGCAGTCAAAGTGGAGTGGTTTGAAGCCATACCCACTGGGAGCATCCCATTCCTCCTCCTGCCCCTCCATGTGCACATGGAGCATTCTCTTCCAGTTGTCTTCTTTTTTTTTTTGTGGAACAGCTT
>VZTY01016797.1:0-86188 GCA_013400935.1 Turnix velox | reverse complement strand
CAAATGAGCACTCGGCCCCTCTGTGGTTTTACCCCCCCTTGCTAGGGATTCTGCTTACCTGGGAGGAGTGGAGAGAAGCACGGAGCTCCCTGCTGAAGGGGACGGGCAGGCTGGGATCTGCGAGCCTCCCAAGGTGATGCAGCTGTCAACTTATAGTGACATTTGATCATCTGGAAGAGCCGATTGGCCCCCGACCCCTTGTGCTGGGTAAGGAAGGGAAGGGAACGGGGATAGGCGGGGGAGAGGAGGGAGGGCGTGGAGGGGGGAGCAAGGGAAGAGGGGAAAAAAGGTCATACCATGTATAGGAGCAGCCAGAGGAATTGCACAGATGATGTGAAGATGGGAGGGACATGTTTGGAATAAAAAAAAACCCTCCAGGACTTATGTTTCTATATTTACAACTCCACCAGGCAGGCAGAGCTTAAGGAGGGGTATCTGAGGCAAAGACACCTCAGAAACAAATTATGAGGTCCTTGCAGCCCCATGGTGCTTGGTCACTGCTTAAAACCTGGCCATGGGACCCTTGATATTACAGCCTCAACGCAGCAGTCTCTGCTCTCCCAGTCATGGGCAATGAGTGCAAGCAGGAACACAGGAGGTTCCACAGAAATATAAGAAAAAACTTTTTCATGGTGAGGATGACAGCACACTGGAACAGGCTGCTCAGAGAGGTTGTGGAGTCTCCTTCTCTGGAGACCCTCCTGGACGCCTTCCTGTGTGACCTGGTCTAGGTGTTCCTGCTCCAGCAGGGGAATTGGGCTAGATGATCTCTTGAAGTCCCTTCTAAACCTTGATATTCTGTGATTCTGTGGCCCCTTCCCTGCTGTCCCTGCACATATTTGTATAGCTTTGGTTGCCCAGCAATTTAGACCAAGCTGAGGGCTTAGGGACCTTTTGCTGTCCCATCACTCTTTGAAACAAGTAGCCAGGGGACATGTGAGAAGCATGTAGCACACATGCCACATGGGTGTTTGTGTATGGGTGGTGTGTGTGATGTGCAACCACCTCTCCCTAAGACTTCCAGGGCTCTGCCACACATCACAGCTTGAGGAAACCTGGAACAAAATGCAAGAAAGTGGGAACATATCAAGAGAGTTTGTCTGACCTCAAGACACCCTTCTGAGCATGATGCAAAAGCATTATTTAACTAAGGGCATCTTAAAGAGGGCAAACCCTAGATGGCTAAAGCCCACATCGGATCCTCTAGGTGTCTGGGGGACTTTTGCCACCCAAGCACCCTCCGCAGTTGCACACATGTGCCAGCAGAGGATTGCAGCGCCTTGGACAACCCTCTGGCTCAGGGTTTCCATTTCACTAAACTTCACAGGCTTCTACTCCCCATCCCCTCCCTCCCTTGGCAGGGCTCCCCTGCGGTGCAGAGCATGCCCTCCGCTGTGCCTGCCAGCTCTAGCACCCCCTTTCTCCCAGCCTGTAGGAGCAGAGAAAACCTTTAGGAGCTGCAGGGCAGGTGGTATTTTTGGCCCCTGCCACAGATTGATTCCTGCCCACTCTTTCCCTGCCACTTGCAGGAAAAGGGTCCCCAACCGAGGATGTAGGGACGAGCTTTTAAAGCGGTGGAGCAGGAGGACAGAGCTGCAGCCTCCCGTTCACCAGGTAACATGCACGAGTCAAAATCCCCTCTCCATCTTGTGTTTTCTGGCTGTCCGGGAGCTTATCCCCTCACCTGCCTCCCTCAGCCCAGCTCAAGCCAATGCTTTTGTAATTCATCAGGTGGGAGGGGGACAGTGCATCTGCTCTCAGCACGCTGGCTTTGGCTGGGAGGAGTTTACTGGGTGGGGGGAGCCAGGGTGGGCACCCCATGCTGTTGGAGACGAGCAGCACCTGCATGAGGACACATGACAAATCAGGTATTGTGGCCTCTTTTCTTCTGTCCCAGCTCCACGGAAAGGGCTGATGCAGCAAAGCAGCCCTCGGGCTGCATTTTCAGTGCCATCCAGCATTTTTGCCACCTTCTGCTGGATCATTTTCTTTGGGCACTGAACCAGCTGGGCACATCTCCAAGAAATACTTGTATTTGTGGGATGGGTGGAAGGGGAGGCTCCCAGCTCTTTCTCCTTTTATGTTTGCTGCGGACCCAGTTTGGCAATGGTGTTCCCCAGCCTCCTTCACCTGCACACCAGTTATAGAGTGTTCATGCTGCTGACAGGGCATCCAGATTCAGATCTCACACAGCCAGGACTGGATCAATCAATTAAAAAGGAGACACTTGTACAAGTGCATGTGAAGGCTGTGCAGTTCTCAGCAGATGTGAACATGCCTGTGGTTCTGAGTGACCCCTTTGCTGCCAGTGGGTTGGCAGGAACAGCTTGATCATCTTTGCAGGGTTGCACAGATTGTGCTGGAGTGGTGCTGTTTGTGCACCAGAGGCAGAGAAGCACTCCCATATTGCTCAAATTTCCCTCTAAGCATCTTGACAAATGTGATGTTGATGCAGGCTATGACAGGGACAAGTAACCAGATGTTTCTACTCCTTACAACTCTTCAAATAGATGAGATGCAAACATCTCTCCCTGCAGCATCCCCTTCATTCCTCTACACTCTTTTTCACTCAGCTCAGCTCCTGATCTGGATACGATGGGTAACTGCTCCAGACAGTGTTCATCTTTACATTATACGCTATGTTCATGCTCCACCTTCGTCATCATGATCCCCTGTGAGCAAGGCCTATCAGCTTAGTGCTGTCATAAAAGATGTCTCTGCATCCTATGGACTGTGTCTGTCAGAGTGCTCTTGTCCATGCATCTTGTCTCCAGTCACAGAGTGATCTGATTCCCTCTTTCCATGGAACCAAAGAGATCTGCTCCATCCCTATGGAACATACACATCCTCTGCTTGTTCTACTGTCATCTGGTTCACAACCAAGGCTCATTCCCCACAGCCCATTTTATTCTTTCTTCCCTTTGTGGGCTTCTCTATCTGCTTTAGCATGTGACCTTCTCAAATATTTGTTTCAGGCCTTAGCCACATGCCCTGTGTGCTTTAAATACATACCTTACATCTAGTCCTTCTTTCACCTCTTGATGCCACTGCACACCAGCAACATTTTCATCATTAGCTCTGCCACCTTACTTGTCCTGCTCTAGGAGATGTATTTTGCACCATCTTGACATCATCTTTTCTCCCTACATCAGCAGCAAGGTGTGCTTGGACTTGTCTTTATGCTGCCACATCAGCCTAGAGAGGAAGCAGACCAACATCAGCAATGACATGCCTTCTACTGATGGCATCGGCCAGACGACAGAGAAGTGATCCCAGATCTGCTTGCATTTCTTTCAAAAGCTATCAGATTTTTTTTAGGTGAGTGTGCAGGGAACACCTGCCTTTTAGAAAAGCCCCTCTGCCCATGTGCCATTTCAGAAGACAGCATGAAGGCCAAAGAGAGCATCCATGCTCAAGCTGTTTGAAGTCCCTCTGCCTTCTGACCTCAAGGCAAAGCCCAATGTGCTTTTGTAGCGATAGCATCACCTGGGAGAGGATACAGCAAACCAGTGTTCCTCCTTGAATAGAAAGTAGAGGCTGGGCAGAGATCTAGAGAAGTTTCCACTAGGCAACCAAGCCAAATATTGCATTTCTTTCTGGTAGGTTGGAGCACCCATTCTGGTTATGCTGTGTGTTCCTGTGGCCCATCTCAAATAGCAGGGCCACTTGCAGGGCAGCTGTAATCAGCTCTTCTCATCTTTTCTGGCTGTTGGCTGACCTATTGCAACACCAGTGCACTCAGCTGGAGATACTTTTAAATACAGGGCTCACACATTAACCCAAATAATTTTGCAAATTGAGTAAAATATGGGCAATTTGACCAAATGCTTGTCTTTCTATTTTTTATAATCTTGCCCCCCCATCCCCATCCTCATCTCACCCCAGTCAACAGGCAGCATTTCCATGGATCATTGCATGCTACAGCTGGGTGGCACCCTGACAGAGAGCCAAAAAGCACTGTAAAAATGCATGTAAAAACTGCCATACCCCTGGATTTCTTAAATCCTCCTGTGGCTTCATGTTCATTAACAACTACAGAGGTTCTAAATAAAAATAGCTGCATCCTTCCCATAAAACAGGAGCTCTTTCACAACCTAGGAGAGAGAGGAGAAAGAATACCTATCCCTTACCAGAGAAGAAAGAATACTTGTCCCTTATCACCTACTGAGCAAAATGATCTAATACCAAAGCAGATCCTGATTTGGCACACGAGGTTGGACAGAGAACCTCCTGAGATCCTTCTTCATCCAGATTTGCCCATGACTGTGCACATGACTTCATGCTACAGCTGCAAAGCAACTTACATGTCTTTCGTCTGAAAGCAGTTAAGCTATCCAAAGTGAAATTATTTGCCAGGAAAATGCATTTCACTTGAGTTGTTCCATCATTTACAGTTCTGAGTGTTTCTTCTCCCTCCCACCCGAAGTCATATTTGAATGCTTTCAAATTAAGATCTTTTATACCTTTTTGCATGATACAGCTATTCTGACTTTGATGTTTGTCCACTTTACAGACAGCATCACTGAAACACCTGAAGTTATCCATGAAAACAGGTTCATTTAGCTCATTAGGAATGGCTGGAGATGTGTTTTTCTGCTTTGTGACTCTTTCAATTATAAACCTTTTACCATGATGAAGGGCAATTGGGAAATGGGAATCACAAGAGTCATTTGGGAAAGAAAATTGAATTCTTATCCCTTTCATTCCCCCTTCTACCCTTTTTCCCCATTCCAGAGAAAGAGGATTTCTCTAGTGGGTTTTAATCAGTAGTTCAAGGTTAGAGTAAATGCCCTACATTCACCAAAACACTCTTTCTAATTTAATTGAAGGAGTTGCCAACAAAAAGGCAGATCAGGTACCAAGTAAGTATGTTCAGAGAAAGGACAGAATATTTATATAATTGTTTTCTGTTCCTGGGTAAAATCCAATGACCTGTTTTATGCAGCTGGTCAAGCAGAGATCAGAATAGCCTTAAACTTCAAAATTAACTCCTCTATTTAAGTATCAGCAGACTGCTTGCCATTTTACAAGCCATGGTGGGATCCTAAGTAATCTGAAAAACAACTCAAATGGGCCAAGCAAAGATGAGGTTTCCTCCTTGGCTTCTCTGGGATCTCAGTCCATCACCCAGCCAGAAGAGACCTGGTGCAGTGCTTGCCCCACACAGTGATGCACATCTTGCAACAGCTGCTCAGTTACAGAGAGAGCAAGTTGTGGGGTCACCTACCTGAGTCCTGGAGGGTGGCTGGGGAACCTCAGGGTACTGACAACCTTCTCTTGATGGGGCTCCATGACATCTCATAGGTTCAGGGGCATAAAAAGGAGAACAAAGGGCAACAAACAAACTTTCTCTTATTACTTACTTGCCTTAGTACCAAATTACTGATGTGTGACTCCATCCACCTTCCTGGTAGTGCTCTTCTCCTTGTATCTGGGAGGAGGGAGTCAATCAACACCTCCATGAAGGACATAGAGTGTCATCTCTTCTGTGAAATAAGGTCAGTAGGAGCATATGCCCCATCTTACCCCCTCTTAGCCTTTAAGAGCTGAAACTCTACATGCTTGTATAACAAATAAGGGGGATCTGAACGTATCCTGCTACAGCATCAGATCCAAGCATAAGCCAGCCTTGTGGTGTCATCCATGCAGTGCCTGGTGCAAACACACTCAGAAGGCTGGTGTGGTTTTGGTGGTGACTGTGACAAAGCACAGTACATGTTGTTGGGCCTTTTAAAATTCTGTTGAAATTTTCTTACTTATTGTGGCTTTTCTTTTTCTAAGTTTCTGGTTGGTTGGCTGTGGTCATTTTCTGTGTTTTTTTTCCAGTAACATTTTCAGTGTCACAGACATAGAAAATCACAAGCATTTCTAAACACAATGTAAGTTGTTAAGTATCTGCATGAAGGATCAAGTAGCCACAGGCCAGTACTGCTCAAAGGAGCAGCATGTCCTGCAGAGCCAAGTGAGATCTCGTCAATTATCAGGAGACAGAGAGGAGGAAAGCAAATTGAAAGCTCACCTCCAACACCTTCCATGAGAACTGGCCACACCAGACGGGACACAGCAATGATGGATGCAGGAAATGCTTTGCTGTCTTGATCCAAAAGTCAGGTTTGAGATATCTTACCACAGAGGGACAAAGAGCAAAAAGGCTTAGTAGGGTAGTACTAGAGAATAAGCAAGAATTTGCCTTCAGAGTTGAGTTTCCTGTGTTGTTCACCAGCTTTCCAAAACCTAGGTGGAACAGACCAGGCATGAGTCAGGTGTAAACCTTTGGAGACCTCCAGAGAAATTCCCTTTCATATCCCTGTCTCCCTGTGAGCACATTTAACCTGCCTTGGCACCCATACTAGAAGGCTCCTAAAAGCCTGTGAAAAAACAAAACCCAAACTGGGGTGAAAAGTGGAAAAGAGATGAAATGTCCAGGGGGTCAGAAGATGGTGAATGACTGCAGGGCTTTGGGGTAGCTCATGTGTGGCCAGTGCAAGGTAGGTATTAGTGCCATTCTTGTCACCTCATTTTAGCAGTCTCTGTCCTCAAACTGCATTCAAGTCCCAACCAAAATTC
The DNA here is from genome assembly GCA_013400935.1 of Turnix velox. Taxonomy (NCBI): domain Eukaryota; kingdom Metazoa; phylum Chordata; class Aves; order Charadriiformes; family Turnicidae; genus Turnix; species Turnix velox. Next base: position 79,621 of record VZTY01016797.1, on the reverse strand, counting down.
ACCAAACCAAGCCACTCCAAACCCCACTCTGCTCCCAGCACAACACATCCCTCACCAGGAACAAACAGTGACAGAGCCAGAATTTGCCCTTTTCCTCTCTGGGGACTGCAGCAATCAAAGCACAGCTCTAAATTTGCATTTTGCAATCCTGACTTTTGCAAACCAGTAAATCTGACTGGCAAACTTGAAAAGCCTCCAACTGGTTTAATTGCCTGGAGTTACTCTGCTAGAACATTTGTCCTGGCAAGATCACCATCATCTGCCCTTCACCTCTCCAGTACTTCATAAGCCAAACTTTGCAGGGCCAAAGTTGTGAGCATGAAATGGCGTTACTTGATAGCCCTTCTTCTTGCTAATTTTAGTTGATGGAACTTTTCACGCTTTCAAAAGCATTTTATTTTTGAGAAACCTCTTGTACTTCTTGGCCATGGTAAGTATTCTTTTCCATCTGATGCTTTGAATTTACCTACAGGGCCCTAAACATAGCAAGATAACAGCACTCAAAATGGTCTCAAAGAACAGTGACCTGTTAATTTTGTAAACCAAACCAAGTAACATGATGTACTCAACATGCAAGTGATTGCAGATGGAAACAGATTGCACTTCAGTAAGTACTGTATTTTATCTTTCTTCAGTTAATATTGCTTCCTGATTTTTGTAGTAGACTGTTGCTTAGCTCTTTGCTTCAGGAGATGTGCTTGTTCCAGCTGCTTTAGACATCTAAGGCATGATTCCAGTGGGATTCTGGAGATCTTCCATGGATAACTTAGATGTCTCTCTGAAGATAAGGGATCAGGCTGGACAACTCAAGATGCAGCCAGGGGCTCATCCTCAGGCTATTTACACCTAAGTGAGAGAGAGTGAAACTGAAGCCCAAGAAACAGGATGGGAGCCAGGACCAGTTCCTGGAGCTGCTGTCTGGGGCTGTACCCCAGGAAGATGATCAAGGCAGGAGACCAGCCACCCACTCTCTCCACAGCCTCAGGAAAGATCTACTTAGCCAACCAAACAATTTGATCCTTTCATGCTTTAAAATGCTCACTAATATCATAGAATAGTTTGGGTTGGAAGGGACCTTAAAGATCATCTAGTTCCAATCCCCCTGCCATAGGCAGGGACACCTTCTACTAGATCAGGTTGCCCAGTGCCTTGTCCAGCCTGACCATAAACGCCTCCAGGGAGGGAGCATCCACAGCCTCTCTGGCCAACCTGTTCCAGTGTCTCACCACCCTCTCAGAAAGGAGCTTCTTTTCTCTCTGCAGCCTAAATCTACGTCCTCCCAATTTGCATCCATTACGCCTAGACATTCCATCACATATCCTATTAATAAGTCCTACATTTGCCTTTCTGTAGGCTCCCTTCATGTATTGATGAGCTACTATCAAATATAAACTCCAAAGATATTTTCCCCTAAAGTTTGCTTCAAACTCCCCTGTTATACTCAGCCCCAAAAGCCCTGAGCCCATGACACTTCCATTTATTTGAAGGATGGAGAATGCATGTCTTTGGTATTGCTAAGCCATTATAATTTAGAGTCATTGTAAAGAAATTAAGCACCTTTCTGAAATATATGGCTTAAATCAAAGCCCTCAGGGGACCCAATGCAAAAGCCACTTGCTGCCTGTCTCATTACCAGGATCCTTGTAACAGGTCCATCATTTCAGAAGCAAAAGCAAGCTCCAATTGCACTTCTTGTCACTGTCAGACCAATTCTTTACTTGCTTTAGAAGATATAAACATCATGCAGCATTAGCAAAAGTGGTTTGAGTTGGCAAGCGTTACCAATAGACCAACCTCAGAGCCTTGTTCAGTAGCATATCAGCTGCCACCTCATTATTTATAGCTGTCCTGCTCTTTGAGCCTGTTTATTTTCTTTCCCTAAGGTGGTGGTGTCAGCAGGAGAAGCTCTGACATTCAGGCCCAGGTGTCACTGAGCCTGACCTTTCTTCCAAAGAGCAGAAACTGCAGACACATTTCAAGGAAGAAACTCAAGTCATTTGGAAACTTTAGACCCTCAAGTCCACCACCTCACTGGAGGTGCAGCACAGAGCTGCAAGCAAGGCTTGAGCAAATCTATTAAGTAGCCAGCTCACGTACCTGAGGAGGATCACAAAAATGAGCCTGGAATTGTTTTACACCTGGAAAGGGAAGTAAATTAATACTGGGAGCTAGGCTTCAGGCAGAGAAAATTACATAGAAAGGCAAAACATTCAAAACAGACTTGGGCTGGATAGAAGAAAAAAGTTCTTTAGTCTGAGAGTGGTGATACACAGGAACAGGTTGCCCAGGAAGGTTGTGGATGCCCCCTCTCTGGAGATACTATGGCCAGGCTGGCTGAGGAGCTTTTCCTTTCAGCAAGAGGTGAGCAGAAGCACTTTCTAGACATCTTAGGTAATCCCACTGCCTCCCCATGTGCACCATGTTAATTTGAGAAAAAAAAGTCCTTGGGAGATATGGGTACCCCCTATAGAGCTACATCCATGTGCCCCACACCAGGTCCTCCCCTGGTTGCTCACCAGCCCAAGAGTCTTCCCAAAAGGTTACCATTTAAACCACTACCGTCTGTGTTGCCACCAGAAAATTAAGGCAGCCATGTCTGTTGAAATCACATCTAGGTCCACATGAGCTTTAATTGGGGAAAAAATATTGTGCAAATTAGTCCTTTTTAGAGGAGATACCCCATACAAGCAGCCTTTGATACATTTATACATTTCCTGCATTCTCCAAGCTGTCAGGACTCAGGAATAGTAACAGAGGTAGTTTCTGGCTATCATTTCTACCAAATAATTACAGAATAGACTTGAAACAAATTAGTGCAACCAGTCTGCACGCCTCCAAGTGCACAGTAACACTGCTTGCAGCTTCTGCCAGGGCATCTCTATAGACTCCTTTGCTACTGCTCTGGCCTCACTTGGAAAACCCCACCTTTGCAGAGGAAAAGAAGGCCAGGCAGTGTCTGTAGACACTGTGACACTCTGAGGAACAGACTCCCTGAAGTCCTACCTCCAGAAGGTGAAGCAGAAGATAGAGAGGAGGAGGAAGGTACCAGTATGCACGAAAATGACAGCAAGAAATTATGTCTGAAAACATTCCCATTCCTAACATTCTAGGAAAGCACTGATAAGGAAAGTACCATCTATTTCCTCTCCTTACATTACTGCAGTGTTATTACTTGGAAGATCACCTCCATAAACAGGTTTTTCAGATAGGACAGTGAGCACATTAGAGCACTGGGCTCTTTTACAGACAGCTATATTGACCTCATCTCAGCTGTAGAAGATTATTTTTAGAGGATTATTTCTCTTAGCTGATATCACCAGTGATTTTGGTTGAAGCCTGTGACCTTCCTCAGTTGAGGAGCTTTCTGCTTCTCCTAGATGTCATTCCATAAGAAGTCTTCTGCCTGCTTTTCCATTTCTCACCCAAGCACCACTCATTCTTACTTTTCAGTCTGTTACCCTCAATAGCAATGAAGGATGCAACACGATGACAAGGGTCTCCTAAGAAGGGCATGCACATGGAAAGTCCTGCATACCTAGAAGTCCTTGTTACTCAGGCTGATGTTTCTTCTCCATTTTGCACTCAAGCTGAGAGATGCAAGGTCTTAGTAAACAGCTTTGCTGCAGGAACTCCTACACGAACAAAGTCATCAGAGCTGCCATCATTACAACATCTTTCTCAAATTTTATTAAATGCTTACAAAAAAAAAAATCCAGGACACGCAGTAAATATAAGCAGAAAGCAAACTGATACAGAGAGGGAAATAAGCTGCCCTTACACCACGAGGGCAGAAACAAGTTGCAAAATTATGACATGGGAAGAGGGCAGAAATAAGACTTTAAAGAAGGAATAGGGAACATGCTAACACCACTAAGTATGAAGATGTGGGAGAGCTCAGCCCCAGGAGCTGATTTAGAGATCTCTCATTCAAGGCTAGAGTTCCCCTCTATGGGCTCAGTTTCCTCATGTTCACAGCAAGCCCCAATCTCCACAAACAACTGACTGGGATATCTTCTCACCGAGGCAGCTTCCTACAGAAGGTAAGCAGCCATTTCCCAGACATCCTATCCACCTCCAGGAGTGTAGCAGGCTGATTATCAACATGCCCACCACCTCTGAGGTGTTTCAGTCACTGGCACAGGTAACCATAGGTTAGAGAACAAGGAGATCCCTGTCCCAAAGAAAGGAGATAATGACAACGACAGTGATCAGCACTTCTCAGCTGGGAAAGGAGACCTCCAACCTGTGTTAGACATGGAAAGGAAGGCAGCAGCTACTTGGAAAAAGAGCTGCTATTGCCAATGTCAAGACCAGAAAGTGGTAGGAACATTGCGGTGTGGGTACATAACTGTGATTCAAGGATAATCTGGGAACTAAAGCAAAAAACTGGACTAAGTTGATATGCTTTGATATACACAGAGTACATACGAGTCCCTCAAATCAGATGTTGTAGACAGACAGAGGCTGGTTTTTAAACTGGGTAAGACTGGCACAGCTGGCACCAAGAGGGTGACAAGCAGTCCTTGCAGTCTTCCTACACTCAGAATATACCCTTTGCCCTCCTTTCAGACATTTACTCTTTTAACAGGTTTCTGAGGAGCTTCCCCCTCCCACCACCCAGCTATCAAGAACCAAAAAAGTAGAAATGTTTCATCATGTAGCAACTGCCCTACCAGCTCAGCAGGGCAGCAGATCCTTCTAAGAGAAGGAAACGGGGAGACAGATAAAAAAAGAAGTCAGAGTCACATAGTAGGTTAAAGCAGGGCTGGGCTTGCCCAGATGATCTAGTTCCTTCCATCCAAGTGTAGGCAGCACAGGGTATTGCTCACACTCCCAAGAGGAGTCAGGCTGTACTGATGCAGGCTGACATCAGGCAGGAGAAGAGAAACATCCTTCAGTCATCTTCTGTGGAGCAGAGGAAATAGTGGCATTGAGAGTTGCATCAAGTTAGGACCAAGCTTGGCTGCAAGACAAGAAAGCAACAAGTTTAATCATACTGTCCTGCCACAAGCAATGCCCTGGGCTGCACAGGGGCAGCATCTTTCTAGTAATTAGAGAGCTTCCTCCCACCCATTTCCACAAACCCCTCTGAATCAGCCCATAAAGCTTCAGCACAACAAGACAGCCAGCTGTGCTACACACCCACAGCAGAGCAGATGCTGAGGGCTGCAGATGCAGCAGAGGTCATGACAGCCCGTGCAGACGGAGGGACATGCTCCTGCCTAGCACTTGCTTCCAATGAAAAGATTGGCAGGTTTCCTTCAAGCCTCAGAAAGCCACTAAAGCAGAGAGTGTGTTCCTACAGCCCCCGGGCAGCCACAGCTCTCTGCTTGGGACCATCTGCAGCAGTATCGGGTTCCTGCAGCGCTTGGTCTGCTCCATGCACGACAGCTGGTGCAGCCGAGGGACTCCAGCATGCAGATGACTTTTCCATCGCATGATAAACGAGTCCTCCATGCCAATATTCTCCCCACCTTTCCCACTTTGGGGCTGATTGCAGATGGGGCAGGATCCAAGAGAACTGTTGGGAGTCCAAGAGTGGGTGACCTCCCTCCACCCACAGGCATTCAATGAGCAGTGGCAAAACTTAACCCTTTGAAAGCCTCTTGTTTCAGCTTGTAGCTCAGTTCCTTTCCAGCTTATCACAAACCCATCCAAGTTTCTCAGGTAGTATTTTCCTGTTGCCCCCGGGCTTTTAGTAATGGCCTTTCTGCAGGAAATAAAGTCAGCCCATCTGTCCCCTTCACTTCTGGGAAGCAAAGGAGATGATGTTTGCAAGTCTCACTTGTTGCAGAATTTCCCCTGAGCACACAAATCTCTGAAGGAGATTCAGAGCCAAGCATAACAGGGAAGGCAAATAAATTAAGAGCTAATTTCCTTCTGCTGTCTCTTAGGATCTCTCTGCCTCACTAGTCAAACACAGACACTGGCACAGTGATGCACCCTGGAAGTTACCACTTACAAAACCTACACCACAGCAAGTTTCAAGTCAGCTGGGATGCTGAGATAGAAGCCAGAATGATTTTTAAGAGCAGTGACTACTGTAAAAGACCACAAATCTTGATGCTATAGGGCACAAAGCTGCCTTTATCTTTGGGAACAGAGTGAAAGTTTTCCTTATCCATGCATATTAGATTTAACGTTTCCACTCCAGGAACTCTCATGCCCTCCTCAGTAGCATCCAGCAGTTCAGAGCAAATCCCTGCCAAGATCATGCTCTGACTCACGTAGGAATCTGCATTTTTCTGGGGTGCAGTAGCCCATAGGACAAGGAAAAAACACAGAGCTATTTAGTATTTAGGAAATTCACTGCCCTACCTCTTTAGTATTCCAAACACAACAAACCTGAAGCAGGTCAACCTTGTAAATCTGACTTACCAGCACTACTGGAGCACAGCTCATCTTGTAGTACAGGCTGTGGGACCACATTAAACAGGAGCAGATGAAATCATTCCACAATCAATCCTAACATCAGATGTATGTGCTAGCTCATCTTGTAGCAGATAAAAAAAAAATTATAAAAAAAAAAATAAAAAATCACCCAAGCAATTACCAGTTCCTACACAGACAGAACTAGAGTTGTGTTGCACAACAGCAAGTGTGCACATCTCCAACTGAGGCATTTTGGCTTTTGCATCTCAAAGAATCCAAAATATCCACAAGGCTGGGAAAGAGAGGAGGTATACAATGAAAGAATGGGCTCTCGGACTTTTTTGGGGGACAGTGCAGTCTTGTATCTAAGAGTAACTCTTTGAATAGAGCAAGTCCTAATCCCAAAAAAAAAAATAAGGCATGAGGCTGATAAGCCATGGGGAATGCCCAACAGTTGTCACCCTCCCAGGTGACACAAATCCCCTCCAAGCCCTTCACCAAGACAGTGGTAAGTTTCTCATGCCTGCAGCCAAAATAAAAGGCATCAGGTGGGAGCAGTTTACCACTGCCCAGAATCTGCCCACCACAGTCTCTACTCTAAAGGACAGTTCATTCACTGTGGTGAGGGCTGGACTTTGAATACAGATACATCTACATGCTCAGTACAAATCAGTTTCCCAGCCCAGTACTGACCACAGCACTAAAAGCCCAAAGACAATGTCAGAGACTCAAGCACAAACATCCTGAATAAAACTCTCAGAAGAACAGAACAGCTATTTTTCCCCACACTGTAGGTATCACACTACACATCCGCACTAACCAGAGCGGGTTGAGAGCCACCAAGAACCAAGAAGAGTACAATAGAACAGCCCCTCTGAGCAGCCCTGACATCACCCCACCTCCTCTTCCTCATTTCATGATTACTTAATTACATCCAGCGCCAGGGATTAAGGGGCTCAGTGATTTATGTCTCATTTCATGGTAAAAGTCAGCAACTTTGTGCTGAGCAAGAGCCAGATTTCTTTTTTAGGGGCTGCCAAAGAGTCATGGCAGGTCAGAGGCTGAGTGCTTGGTGTTCCTCAGCCTTGCTCAGGAGACATGAGACTAATTTTATCTTACAGACAGTTAGCTTGACTGAAGTAAATTTGCCTGGTGCTCACCAAAAAGAATAGATGGTGATGAGACAGCAAGAAAAGCAATCATGCAGCCCTCCAGGAGCATCATAGCATGGCCAGAGGGAGTCCAGCTGCAGTTACCATTGAGTACAAGACCCAACTCAGACCACAAGCCATTTCTGTTTCACTAAAAAGTGATACAGGGAAGACGGTGATCACCAGGGGAAAGAGAAAACTAGGTTTTATCTTGAACGCAGAAAGGTTACTCTGTGCTAGACACAATAAAGAAACAGCAGTCAGAATTAGTGTTATGATAAAGCACTTTCCCATCAGATTAACACAGCTTCCTTCAGCCAATTGAAATCAATCAAGGCCAGTGTTGACTTTGACTCAAACAATGCACGTAGTTTATGGCTCTTCTGTTGTACATAAGATTGTAGCAGAGCATTACTAATTGAATTTGGCAAGTCATTATTTATTCACATCACGTGCTTCTAAAGAATGTTTCAATGCTTCAGAACTTCAGACCTGCTTTCTTTCTGCGATCACCTTCCAAATCCTGTAAGGATTTGCCAAGACACAAACATCTGGGGTCACAGTGGATTCTGTGCTAATGCCAGGAGCAGGAGGGCTCCTGGTTTGCCAGTACAGCCAAAGTTTATCTCTTACCCTGACACATCACCCTCAAGACTGGCTGAGGCTGCCTTAGGAGGCTAAGGAAACCAAGATAGGTGCTCTTCCACCACAATTTTGTCTCCATACTCCTAGCTTTTGGAAAGAGAAAGCCTTATGTATGACTATTTCAGAGTCTAACACAGAGCTAAGCCCACTCCAGCTCTAAGCTTTGCGTTTTCTTCTAGGAGATGACAATGCTGATAACAGTAACTTCCTCCATCCAGCCTGCTCCCATCCGCCACCACCTTTCTCCTCCTCCTACCCTCCCAAAGCCTGGGAAAGATAACCTGCGGCTCCAACGGCTGCTGAAGAAGGCTGCCAAGAAAAATGCTGTCCTAGCTGCAGAGCAAGCCAAATCCTTTCGGTCCAGCCTCTCACCAGTGAACGAGGCCAGCTCTGATCTAGAGCACAATGAAAGTTCTACCCCAGCAGAGATCCCTGAAACTGCAGCACCCCCATCTACCAGCCACTCGAGTCACCTCTCTGTAAAGCATGTCGCTCACCGTGTCCCCTCTCCTTTCCGGAAGAGCAAGCCTTTCACTCTGAAGGTCACTGAGCAGAGACGCATTGCTGAACACCTTGGGATCACAACCTCAGCAGCCATGCCCATGCTGCACAAACCAGGTTCTCCCGAGACTCCACAGCAGCCTGAAGGAACAGACACCCACCTTCCCTCTACAGGAAATCCTTCCATATCTGTTCATCCCCAATCTCCCCCCTGCCATATGTCCAGTAAAGAAAGGGTGACAGAGGTTACTTGTGTTTCCAAGGTGCACACTTATTTCCACAGTGTCAAGGCCCCAAGGGCTAAGTCACCCACATCAGATGAGACCCAAGCAACCATCAGTCATGAAGATGAAAGGCCACTTTCTCCAGTAGCTGAAATAAGCTGCTCTGAACCACCTCCAGGGCAGACAACTACCCCAGTAGATGACAGCAAGGCCACAGCACTAGAGCCTCCACTTCTTTCTGTTGCAGAGGCAGACCTTCCTAAGGAGACAAAACTTGCTCCTACCCAAGAGTCCATCAAGGCCCCCTCACCCAAGCCCAGTACCTCCAGTTCCCACCCCAGTAAGCCTACCATCCATGAAAGTGACATGGAAATATCTCTATCAGAGACAGCTCCTGAATTACCCAAGCAAGACAGCAACATCCTAAAGCCATCTTCATCCAACTCTCCTTGGAGGCAAGGACACCTACAGACAGCAAGTCCAGCACAAGCTGACAGTACAGGGGTCACCTCTATTGACACCAAGACAGAACATGTCATTCATCCTCATTTCACCTCCAGCTTACCAAACACCAGCTCTGCCCTCAAAGCTGAGCAAACACCACCAACAGTAGAAGCAAAAGTTCCTAGAGCTAATGTCAGTGGCTGGCATCGCCTCAAGAAGCACTTGATGGTGCAGCCAGAAGCACCTAAGTTCCCAGAGCCTGAGCCAGAAAAGCCAGGACAGGAGGAAGGAAGCAAGGAAGACAGCTCTCAAGCAACCATCACTCAAGACCACAGGCCATTTAGATCAAGGGCCATAAGAATGTGGGATGCTATTTTGTACCAGATGACAGTCAACAAAGAGAAGAAACAACAAGCAGAAGCAAAGAAGGCACATAAGGAACAAAGCTTCTTTCTCCCTCGCCGCTTGCCCATCCTTCTACATAAGCCACGTTTTGATGCCCGGAAGCTGAAGGAGTTGGCTGCCAAACCCATGACAAAGATCACCACTGTGTTTGAGGTGAGCCGGTTTAGACCCAAAGGAGCTGAGGAACCCAAGACCTTTAACAGAACAGCATCAGGATGGTCAGTCAACTGAAGCCAGGCTGCTCCATCAGGCCCACTTCTCTGGAGGTTCCTATAGGGCACCAAGGAAGAGAGTACCTACATCTAGGTTTACTGTCTGACAGAGCCAAGTGTAAGGAAAAAAAATTAAACTAAATAAAACCCCTCCAAGCCAGCTGCCTCATGCTGTGGGTTTAAGGTTTACTTTCCATCCATATATATAAGCTTAAATGCATAACATACCACATCCACAGGTCATGAGCCAAGAAAACCAACATGCACTGGCTTTAGAAAGAGTCAACAAGCACTGTATGTGAGAGGGAGAGAGGGGAGGCACACTGAAAAGGACAAATTGCCTACTGGAGTGAAAGAGAAATCCTAGAAGTAAAAGCAGCTGTAGGCTAGATAACATGAAGGAATCTAGGTTGTTCTGCTCTTTCTTTAGGGATTCTTTGAAGATGAACTCAAAGTTTGCACCCATAATGCTTCTAGCTTCTCCAGTTGAAGTGCTGTCTGGGGCACCTCGCACCCTTTCAGTGAGAACAAGGTGGTAACTAATCCTTCCACCCAGAGCAGTGACAAATGACAGCAGAAGACATCCACTCTGCTACCACACAGCAGTTCCTCTACGTAAAATCCTAGACATCATTTGATATCCTCCTAGATCAGTGTACTAATCAGAAGACTAATTTTGATCCAGTAATCAAGTTTTTAAAAATTTTACAGTAATACAGCTAAGGGTTAGTGTTTTCATGCTAACTGGCTTCAGCACATAGTTACACAGCTCTAGGTGTAACAAGATGCTGGTTGCTGAGGGCTTCTGCTGCACAGACTCATTTCCAAGAGGCAATAGCATGATAGTTAGTTACATACTGGTGCCTGATATCCTGATAAAAGGGGTATTTAAAACAAAATCCCCAACTGGGTTTCATCCTCAGCAGCAACTGTGCTTTCCAGCATTACAGTCACCCTTTGCATCTCCATCACCAGCACACTTATAAGCATGAAAGCTGGAGACCAGCTATTTCTGTTTCCTGAGGAACTTTGTCATGTGCTGGGATATTCCTGCACAGCTAATATAGGATTGCTATGTTTAGTGCAAATAGGAAACTCGATACATAGCTCTTTACATTCTCTTCATGTGCAGAGGATACAGAGCCGACCAAAATGTCCCCAAACCAAACTGCAAGGGGACTTACAAACAAAACCAAGAGACTCTTTTGCCTTTTTGAAGTCCTCCAAACTTTGCAATGATGCTATCAGTAAAACTCGACTATAATCAAACTACCACCAAAATTTTCACTTTCTGGTCTTATTGTCTTGTTTTGTAATCTCTTCCATAATACAAGGGAAAAATGAGAAGGAAGAATGAAGTGTGGATTTCGCCAACACTTCATTTTTCCAGGAGAAAGCTGAAAAGAGTAGGCTGGAAGTGCACCAGTAACCACAAGTAGATCCCAAGTAAGCTTTTGCAGGGTAATTCAACATGCTGTGAGAGAAGACTGCAGAGAAAGATCCAGAGAACAGCACAAAATTGAATAGAGCACAACTTAAAGCCTAGAGAAAGCCCAAAGCAGATGAGGCTGACCCCATGGAGTTAAAATGGCACCTCAAAAAAAGGGCACAGATAGTTGGATACCTGTGCACAAGAGTCTGCATTCACAAGATCCTCAGCATCAGCATGAAGCAGAACAGCCAGTACTGATTACACTTGGCAGACTAAGTGAATCTGGCCAGAGAAGATGGTTTCAGAAGCAATTGTGCTTTAACTCATTTTGTCCTGCAGCAAGGACAATTGTGCAGAACAAGCCAGCTCTCAAACATGGCAGTAAGGAAAGGTTTATGACTTGCATCTGCTGGGCTCCCCACCAGGCTGCATCCACAACCCAGCCCCATTACACAGCAATGGATGACAGAGAATCAGTGGTGAGAAGCTCAGTGGGGAACAGAGGATGGCAGGTCTGTCTGCATGATTTAGCCCCTCTCCACCAGGAATAAAGGGCAGATATGGACAAGAGCATTGTAGAGGCAAAAGGAAATTTCCACCAATGGGTCTGTATTGTGAGCCATTGCAGCATGTCCCAGCCTGAGCCAATGTGCCGAGTGCGGGCAGGAAACCACCACTGGACTGAGTTCAGTTGGTAAGGCCCAAACTACCACTTATAGAAAGCCCCTTACTTCACAGCTTCCTCAGAGTGATGTCACACAGCTCAGGGAGGAGGAAAAACCCTAGCAATGCTCAAGCAACTATAAAACTGATAAGTTGAGTGAGTGACATGGGAGTGAGCCTGAAGGGTTTGGGAGGAAGGTGGGAACCATTAAAGGATTTGGCAGTAGGGAAAAAGAATGAACATAATTCAGGAGGGTGAAGATGAGCTGGGGAACAGAGACCTCTCAACACACAAAACAGACAGCTAAAAGCCCAAGATCCTCCAAGGTATCACAGCCATTTTGCTGTGACACCAAACCCTTCCTCAGAATTGAGACCATAGGGCAGGAGTATTGAGTTGTGATTGTTTGAAGCACTGAGTAGATCCTAGAGAACATCCCATAACAGCTGCTGGCTTTTCAAGGAAAGAGCTTAGAGCTGAGGGCTCTTTATAACTGCTTGCAGAAGCTCAAAGACCAAAAAAAAAAAAAAGACCAAAAAACCCAGAAATCTGTGGATAACCTAGCAAAACACATCTGCTATAAAAAATTGAAGCTGAGTAGGATCCCACCTGGTGCACTGAAACTTCAAGAAAAAGAGGACTAATAAAAGAAGCAAAGAGGAGACCTTAAAATAGGCTCCTGAAAGCCACTGGCAGAGCAGCAGGTTGAGGGCGCAAGTCTGGTGGGCTCCTCTGTATTTATACTTGAAAACACAGGTTTGGGGAAGCTTGGGTTTGTATTACTGCCATCTCAAAGTGCCATTCAAGAAAAGTTACCTTCTAAATAGGCACCACGAAAGGGAAAAAAAATCCTAAATGAAACAATATGCTGCAATCAGAAGCCAGCTCCTTGAGGGGAAAAAAGAAGGAACACAGCCCCCAGAAGAACTCAGAAACAAAAGGTGTTTTGTAGTAGACAGAGCTATTTATAAGCTTGGCTATGAAATAAAGCTGCTTTTTTATAGTGGGGAAAAAAAAGAGAGTGAGCTTGTTTTCACCCCAAACAACTTCCTCTCCTCTCACAGTGCCAGATGCTGCCCAGTTGGATCCAACCAGTTATCTCCTCCCTCTAGGTCATTCCTCTTTATTGCCACAACCCTCTACTATTATCCACTCAAGAGAACACCAGGATATCTATTAACAAACACAGTATGAGCATGAGATCCAAAGACCATTTCAAGAGGGCACACAGACAGCAACCCAGCTCTGTCTTCCCCCTTGCTACACACCAAAGGATGGTACTTCCTGCTCTCTTGGTCTACCCTGAACAGCACATATCCACATCCTACCTACTACAACCCTATTATGGACCAATTCCAAGAAGTTTCTGAAATCATTAAAAGCTTGCCCCCTGATTAATTCAGTAAATCAGGGAATTAAACCCCAGAAGTATCTGAATTTCAGAAATACATCAGCCCCCATGCTCAGCCAGAATGACCTCCAGCTCTCTTCTCATTGCAACATAAGAGAGCATAAGAAAGAGCAGCAGATAGGCTGTTTCTTTGAACTACCAGAGGCAAAAGCATCCTCATCCGAGCAGCAGTAGCTAAGGGACTACTTCTGCAGGTTTAACACAGGGACCCAGCTTCCCAGCAGCCTCAGAAAGTAAAAGACCAAACCAACCTCCCCCACTGCATACCTGCTCCCTTCCAGCTCAGACAGTCAGGCCCCTGTCCAGAAGCAAGGCTCTGGCTGTTACCACCCTGTGCCTTCTAACTGCCCCCAAATGCAATTGGCAGAAGTCACCCCTACATCCTGCCAGATCAGCACCAGGAGTTCATTACACAGTGCAAGGTCATACCCCACCTACCTGGTTAATGAGTTCTCCAGGCATCCTACTGCTCTGCAGCATCATCTATCAACACCTTCTTGTACTGGCCATGGCCTGTTGCAACAAATTTATACTTTTTCCCAGAAGGAGTGGACTGAACAGGAGAGAAAGAGCGAGCCAAAGTCAGCATTTTTCCCCCCTCAAATAAGCAGTCAGGATCAAATAACTGAAGCCATAGGGGCATGTGAAACAGTGGTCTATAATCCCACCAAGCTTGGAGACATCCAACTCTGTCTCTCTTCTTGCCCCTTCCATGCAAATTCTTTGCACAAACTGACAAGCACTTTCTCTGAGTGTAAGGTAACATAGAAAACAAAGGATGTACAAGGAAAGGGAAGATGCCAGGTATTACAAGGGAGGACTCATCTAAGAAATTAGGTTCAATTTTAGCCTTGAAGGCTGGAGCTCCAACACACAGCTGGTTGTAAAATTATTTTTGCCCTCACTTCTACTAGAGTTGGAGCAATAAAAACCTCTTACATACCTAACAGTGAGCTGTTAGGTGTGCAATTGCACTGATAGATACAGGCAGCCCTTGTCCCTACAGAGTATCCCATTTCTTCAATATTTCCAACCTGGCTTTTTCAGAGCAGTCTGTGCTTTCCTGCTTGCATAGATAGGAACTCACCTTGACGTTGGTCTCAGGTTTGGGGTTGCCCTTCTGCTCCCAAAGGCTTCTTTTACTCACAATGTCTCCAGCCACAATATCCTGAGAAGATAATGTTCTCATTACCCTTCACTGCTGAAGCCACTGAACATGCTTCTGTTCACATCCTTTCCAAACCCACACATCTGACCTCTTTTTCTGCTTGGAATATCATATCAACTGATCTACAGCAGCTGCAGCTAAAACCCATGACTGTGAAAACTTCTTCCTATTCCCAGTATGTCCTATGTTTTCCTCTCTCTCACTCTCTTCAACAAGAGCTGGAATCAGAGATCAAATATGTTTATTTTCTTAGGTTTGTTAACATTTAAGACATGTTAACATCAAGGCTTTTTTTACATGGAAGGAATTCTGCTCACACCAACAGAGATTTGCAACCCATGTGTTACAGTGTCAGCCTTGCTCATAATGACCAGAAACTGAAATTGAGAGCAATTCATAACACTCTGTATTTTCCAGTTTCACAGGATTTATCATCTTGTTAGTAGATCCAACTGGGTGCTCACCAACTGGAGTTCAATCCTAGCCCCTGAAGAACACATACACTTTTTTCCACTCCAGCTAAATTTATTTCCATTTCAAAGCAGAGCCTCAACCAGCATCACAGAACATTTCCTAGCTGTACCACCAAGAATCAATTCAGGAAACCTAGCACAGGTGAAACAAAGCTCTGAGATAAAGGGCCTTGCATGCTCATGGTGGAGATTAAATCTCTAACACAGATGCCTTTAGAGATGGTGGCCACCACCAATGAACCATATATACAGGCTAATGTAAGCATAATTCCAGTTGTGCCCAGAGCCCAGCTTCTCTTCCTCTGTACAAGTCAAACAAGTCCTGTGGTGCCATACCTTACATGGCTGCGACTTCACAGCAGACTGAGCTGCAACCTCTCCAGTCTCCCAGAGGCTTTTTGTGCTGGCTACCATCATGCTTGTGGTGGGAATATCCAGAGAGGGCTGCCTGACAGGCTTTGGAGCTTTAGTGGATGTCTGGAATAAAATGGAGAAAGATCACTGTCAGGGAGAATGTTTCTCGGGTGTGTGTGTATGTTCACTTTTTAATTGGGGGTCCTCAGGGATAGGAGGTTGCAAAAGGCAACTTTTAGGGACTTCCCCATTCCAGACAAAAGCTCCTACCCTTTAAACAAAGAGCATGGGAAACAAGAATGGACAGCTTGCTAAAGGAACAAATGTTACGCTGTGGGGACAAGATAAAGGGTCACTCCCATCCAAGAGGAGATGATGCAGCTGTTATCTCCCAGATGGTGAGACTAAGAGACATGGTGGGAGGGCAACAAATGGCAAGAGAGCTCTTTGATGTGTGAGGACAGAGAGACAACACAACAGCTCACCTCAATAGCCTGTGTGTACTGCTCCAGCCTGTCATCAATCTTTGATACAGGGAGGGGAGGCTGGGTCCTCTTCACACTGTTACTGGAGAAGCAAGAAGAGGATTGAGTTGATCCCCCAGTACGTCAGGCAGAAGGAAGGACTTCAAGGGCCACAGGCAGCCTGTCACTCCTGCCCATACCCACAGCAGGGCCTTTTGTCATGCTCTGCTTGGAGGAAGGGATATGCTTTAACCCAGGACCCCCATCAACCCCAGAGATACCTTTTCTTTATGGAGCGGTTCAGTGACTCAGTTCTGTCCGTGATCTAAAGTAGAAAAGATGAAGATGTTACTTTCTCCATGAATCTCAAATGGATCCAGGTTATCTTAGTTAACCATAGTTCTAATATTTCTATTCCCTTCTCCATCATCTAGATTTTGATTAGAAGTCACAGAATCATAAAATGGTTTGGATTGGAAGGGACCCTAAAGATAATCTAGTCCCAACCTCACCTCAAATTCCCCCCTCAGTCCCACATGCTTGCTCTAACCATACTGTTTCATTCTCCCATCCAAGGTGTGCAGAATCCTAACCAGAATTACCAATATGCAGCAGCAACTCAACTAATTTCAGGAGAAAACTGGCAGTGGGCAACTTGGCCGATACCTGAAACAGCAACCAAGAGTATTTTGCCTGCTCAGTGACAAGGTGCCATTCTCTGACACTTGGTTTCCTATCCAGACACAAGAAAAGGGGGGAAACTTTCAAGTCAAAGGGGAGGCTGTTTCTTATCAGCAGCTCCTACAGAGACAAGGAGCAGCAACAAAGTAACAAGGAGCCTTCTCTCCTTGTACATTCCTGCCTGTGCCATGGGAAACATCACCTACCAAGACAATAGATAAAAAGTACCACTAAATACTCATTTTTTTAGGTACTTTCAGGATATTGGTGAGAAACTAATTAAACAGAAGACAAGGCAGTATCACAGAATTGACACATTTAACAGCTGTGCCTAACAGCACAAAGCTTATTATAGAAGACAACGGCGGCCCACAAATAGCACAAAAGCATTGTGGAGGGTGATGCTGCAGAGTCTCAGCACAGCACCATGGCAGATGTTTCTGCCATTAGTTTCTGCTGGGCAGGCTGACTGCCTGACACCAGCTTGCTCCTTTGCTCAGTGCTGGAGGAACTGGTGCATACCCGACCCATGACTTCAGGACCTAGGTTGCCCATCTCTCTGGGCTGCCTGGAACCTCACAGGACATAATAGCACCTGAAAGGGGAATCAGGTAGATCCCTATCCACATCTCTGCTTCTCAACCACAAGTAGACATCAACAGAAAAAAAGCCTTGCCAGCCCTGCCAGAGAGATGCTGAGCAGAAGCAAAACAAGCATAAGTACATCCAAAAAGTCATAAATGAGCATCAATTTAAACAGAGAGGGACTTAAAAATGAGATGTACATGACAACACCTCAGGTAGAAGCAAACTTTTCCTAAGTTATCTGGAAATCACCTCCCTCTGCCCTGTAGGGCAATTCCTTGCAGCAAGAGTCATGTCTGGTCCAAAGCACTTCCTGAAGACCAGAAGAAACAACAGTTGTTCATTCAGTCAGCTTCAAAACTCAAGAGCTGACAAGCAGCCTGGGACAAAGCTGGGGTTGGTACAAGGCTTTCCTCTTGCCACCACACATCCAGTTCAGCCCCTAGACCCCACTGGCCCTCCAAATCCCAAGCATCCCATCCCACTGCACCTCAGTACTTTTTTGGCTCCTGAATGCGTACCTGGCCCCCACCAGCCACAGCTCACCACTCATCACAGATGCTCTCATCTCTCCAACTGCAAGCAGTGTTACTGCTGAGCCATCCTGTGCCAAAACACTTTCTTGGTGGTCAATGTGTTTAATTCTTGACTTTCACATAAAGCGCTGCTGGCTGGGGTGTAAAAAGCCTCCTTCCTTGGAAAGATCCCAAGCTCATATTTTTTTCCTGAACAGCTTTACATTTGGCTGTTTGTGCTGGTGAGCTCTGACATCACTGTTATAAAACACAGAGGCAATATTTCTAAACCTTTCCCTGGGCTAATGCTAGCAGCAGCGGTTAAGCTCGGGGCAGGAAGCTCTGTGTGTGTTTTGGGGTTGTAATGACGACAATTTCAGCACACAAGAGGCTCTAGAAGCATTTCTTCATGGTCTCACTGTGAGGATATGCTTTGCCACTCCCACTCCAATCTTCAAACCTAACACTAGCACATGGGCCGCATCCAAACCCACTTTCTGCTCTCTCCATTTGATTTTTAAGTGCCTTATCCATAGACAAGAAGAATACAATGGTTGTAGATGTCTTCCTCTCACAACCTATTTTTTGGTAGGAGGGGAAGTGCTCATCCAGTCCTCCCCATTCAGGAAGCATTGGCTGAGAAAAAAGTAACACACAAGAGCAAAAGGAAAAAAAAAAAAAAAAAACCCAAACAAAAATTCGAAAAAAAACAACAGTAGATCACCAGGGTACTCAGGCTCCTCACCATTTCCTTCACTCTTATAATCAACTCAGCTTAAAGCTTAAAAAGACAAAGAGCCATTCACTGCAGAAATCACTTATCTGTAGCAATTGTATTTAAAAGCACCTGCACAGAACTGAGTCATTGTGGCAAATGCAACACGAGTCACAAGATGCAATTCAGGTGCTGTTAAAAAGCTAAGTCTCACAACAACATCAATGTGATTGGGAAAGACAATGCTTCAGAGATCAGAAATCCCAGTTTGTTTAAAAAAACCCTTAAGTTGTACTTTCTGACTGTATTCTAAGAAGGGTAGGGAAATTCCAGTGCTTCAAGTTTCAGGGAGTTTACTGAGAAGGGAGGAAAATTTCATTTTCTGACCAAGTTCATGCGTCACCTTTGAATAAATTCACAAGCTTAAGGCAAAGACATCTTTCTGAGCATTACAATATTCCCCGGAGTCTTCAATGAACTTCAGACATTTACGGTGATTGGCAAAGTACACACAGACAGAGACAGTTACAGCCTCCAAGAGCTCAAGCAGGCGGAGAGGGGGCTGACAGCCAAGAAAGATGAAGGAAACATTTCAAGTGATTTGTCCCAGCCTGGAGCAGGAGTGGGATAAGAGGATTCACAGCCCGTGTTACCAAAAAGCCCTGGTCATCTTTCAGAATTTGTGCTCTACTGTGATAGCTGCCATAGCCTCCAGAGCAGCCTCAGGAACACAAACCTTTGTGGAGCACACTGCAGTATAGTCAGAGCACAGCTCCTCCTCTTCCAAGCTGGCAGGACTTGGAGCCTTCTGACGTTTTTCTGGTGTTTCTTCTTCTTCATTTCGCCTTCTTTTCTTCTCCTGAGCAGAGAAAATGAACAAGCCAGGAAGTGAGTTGATCAAAGTGCTCACTATGCAACAAAAGGCATTTTCCCCTTGTCTCTTGGGCTTCCTGCTTTACACCAAACAAAAACTTTGAGTTCACATTACCTAATTTTGAAGCATCCAGGAAGAAGCTCATGCATTAATTTGGGGAAAAAAACCTAAGTCAGTGAAATTTAGCAGGTTCAAGTTTCCAAAATTGTATGGAAAGGAGTTAATAATTTCTTACCAGCATTAAGGTAAGAAAATGTGAATTTCTCAGAGACTACTGAGCAGTTGCCTTTCAAATGAAAGGCTACAAAGAATCACACAGCTCAAATGCAAATCAAAACCCATTTACAACACAAGATACACACAGCTCAGCCACCCTAACAGACTCAGAAACCACCACCCAAGTTCCATCTATGTCTCTCTACCAGGAATTATACCTTCCTCAAAAGAGCAACAAAAAAAAACCTCAGCTGTGAGTAACACAAGATTTGGAGATACATCAAACCAAACTGCTCCAAAGGAGCAGTAAAGGCCAGGGAGAGTGAAACAAGCAGTAACATTTAGATTTGAGTTCTCCCAAGGAGCTACTCATTGCCCACAAAACCTCAGTAGAAATAATAGCACTTTCTTTACTTTCCTACTCACTATTGCAGGGACATGATTAAATCACCACAAACTCTGGAAGTAAGCACATCACCCTCACAAGAGGGCTGATACTGCCTGCAGTGACCCCAAAGAGGAACACAGGCAAGAGTGTCATCACCCCCAAGTCATGCCATGGCAGCTTGTCTACGTGGGCTCAACACCCAGCAATGCTGAACTAAATTCTAGGAAAGTAGTCCAAGAGAAGATCAGCTTTTCCCTATCCTACCTCTTGCTCAGCTCTCTCCTCTTCTTCCTGCTCTTGGACCCATTCTTCTCCTTGGTACAGCCTCTCTTCCTCGCCAGTAACAACATTCTCCTCTGGGCTTTCCCGGTCCAGCTGGATCTGCTCCATTTTGACTTCAGCTTCCCTCACACCACCATCATCTTCTTCATATGACTGTTGTGGAGACCTAGAGGTGGTGGAGAGAGGTCAAAGAAGCAAAACAAATTGTTATGAGCCTACAAACACCATCAGTTGCCTTTGGCCTCTAGAAATCAAACTTTATCATTGCCCAAAGCCTAAAACTTGCTGAGTGTCTTATGTCAGGGTTCACAGCCACTTCCACAGTCCCACCCAGCTCCAGGCAGCCCAGTGTAACAGCAGACATATTGCACACCTATACTTCAAACATGCAAGGACATGGCTCTACTAGGGGTTGTGGCTGAAGGCAGCAGGCAAAACTCACAGGAAAACAGAGATCAGACCTGAATACCAAGTCCTAGGCTTCACTCAGACTCCCAGGTCAGCCAGCATGCTCTGAGGTCCTGTCACACAAATACAAATCTGACACTGCCCCCATAGTTCCTACCATCAATTCAGCATGAAGCACCAAACACAGCTTTCCTCTCCCTTAGTAGCACAGCTTCCACGTCAGCAGACCCTCTCACTGAAGGAGGACCCAACCACTGATCCAACCATGAACATACCCTTTCCCTCACTAGGGCTAAACTGCAGGGCAAGGCTGCACAGTCACTCATGTGGGAACTTTTTTGTTTGCAAGGTAGAGTGTTTGTTAGGCAAGTTTATACCCACACCAGACCCAGCACCCCTGTTTCACCACAAGAAGAGAAAATGACACCTCTACTTCTCTCACAGTCCAGCAAAACAGAAGATTCCCAAAGAAGCCAGTGTCACTCCTTGGTTTAGGCTTAAAACTCACAACAGGGTTTGTGCAAGAAGTGTACTCCAGGTCTCTGAGGCTGCAGAGAAGAGACCCAGGAGTGTGTTTAAGCAAACAGCTTTGCAAAAGCAGAGCAGCCCATGCCTGTGGGCACATAGCCCCAAAGCTCTCACTAGCCCACCTAATGCATCAAGATGTTACTGCCATCTTACTTTCCCCAGTCAGAGAACAACTTTCTCTTGCCACCCATTTCTAGAAAGTCATCTGGTTTGTGAACACAAGGCTAGAGAGCTGGCTAGTGAGATGCTGCCAAAGAGCAAGGCTGACTCACAGTTTCTGCCTCATCAGCCAGCACCAAAACACAAACAACAGTTCAAGCAATGCCTCTCCACCCACTTTTCTGCTGCTGGGAAGGCAGCTCCCAGGACAACCTCCATCCAGCCCTCCCAGATAACCCCATAAGTGTACCCTGGCTTGCTTGGCTGGCTACTAACCTTCCTCCCACAGCAGCCCATTCACCAACAACTAAAGGGCTCTGAGTGTTTCATAGCCCAGATAACTATTGACTCTCAACCAGGATGTCAGAAAGCCTCTGGATAAAGTACAAATTCACATTAAAAATTCAAGCCAGCAGATCTAATGCAGTCATTGCACTACAGCAATTTCATACAGGATATCATTTGACCCAGCTTCCACCTGCTTGTAGTTCCAAAGCAGGTACCAGAACAAAGAAAAGATGCCTTAGCACCAAGGCCCTCAGAGGGAAAACTGTTTTACCTCTATCCAAAGGAGCACAACCCTCTCCACCTCCTCAATCATAGCCACCAACCACCTAAACATCCTTCACATTAAAAAACAAGCTTTGCTCTGTACTCAGTTTAGAAGAAGAAAGAGCATTTTGGAAACTCTAGCCACAAGGTTACTTGTCTCAGTAGGGGACATCCCAGAGAGTCACACAGCCTACCTGTCCTTTGGGTGAGGAAGGTAAAGAAGGAAAAGAAAAAAAAACTGATGAAGGGATTTTACAGAGCACACACCTACTAGAAAGTGAGCCAAGCTTTTACAAAATACCCACTCCCGCAAAACCTACTGGTATGAACCCCTTCAGCTGCCTCTTTTAACCACTACCTTTAAAGCACCACCCCTCTCTGATGTGCTTCACCTGTCCAGCACCCCACTGTCACACTACAGGATAAACACAAGCATTGTATAGGAACCCAAGGAGATATTTCAAGAAAGGATAATGCAACCTTTCCAGTCAATTAACTCCTGAAGGTCAGCCTCTCTCTGCAGACAAACTCTGACAAGGGAAGTGGAAGAAGAGGCAGCCTGCTGAGAAGCAGGTAGAGTTAATTTTTTAATTGCTCTCACAGATGTGACAATCAGTATCAGGTGAGGTATTTGTGCAACTCTTGTAGGGTCAGGGCCCAGAAGGTACATCTTGTGCAGCACTTTGGCTCCAGTACTTGGAAAAGTAAGAAAGAGGGGAGTTCTATTTATTTGTTCAGCAATAAGTGTTAACCTCAGAGGTAAAGAAGAGGCTGTGTCATTGTTGGGTAAAATTCCCTATAGAATCCAGCTGCCCAGCGAGCTGAGCCACAGAGTTCACATGCAAGCTTATCAATACTTGAAGGGGGTCTACAGAAAGGCTGGGGTAGGACTTTTTAATAGGATATGTGATGGAAAGACTAGGAATAATGGATGCAAACTGGAAGAGGGTAGATTTAGGGTGCAGAGAAGAAAGAATCTCTTTTCTGTGAGGGTGGTGAGACACTAGAACAGGCTGCCCAGGGAGGTTTGTGAATGTCCCCTCCCTGGAAGTGTTTAAGGCCAGGCTGGATGAGGCATTGAGCAACCTGGTCTAGTAGGAGGTGTCCCTGCCCATGGCAGGGAGATTGGAACTAGATGATCTTTAAGGTCCCTTCCAACCCAAACCATTCTATAACTCTATAAGTAGTAGATGGTGTCCAAGGAAAGTGATTAAGGCAGGAGTTTGGTTTAGATTAGCAAGAGGAGAGTGATGGGAGATGGGGACTAAACGGCCAGCACACAAGTGCCTTTCAGGACTCTTTGTTTCCTGTTTTCCACTGCTGACAGAAGAGTCAAGCATAAGGTGGGCTGGGGCCATAACTCCCACTGCGCTGCCATGATCCAGGAAGCAGCAATAGCTTAGAAGAGATTTTTAGGCTGGACTGGATTATGTTAGAGGCTGTTTGAGTTCCTGCAGCAGCTCAGGTGGCTCAAATCCACTGTTGTCACTCCTCCAGACTCAGGCTTCCTGGCAGGCTGCCATTGCTTAGAGTGAAAAGCTCAATCCAAACATCCCTGAAGTCCTGAGCAGTCCCCACCAGCCCAAATGGTAGGCAGAAATCATCCATCTCAGTCCTGTGGGACCTGTTCTGCCCCTTCTTGGGTATAGCTCTTTCCCTGGGCATGTTGGTTCCTCTCTCCTAGTTCTGGCTGTGTCTTACCCACCTCTGTTTGCGCTGCTCAAGCTTCTGGGACCAGTCACTGAACCCTTCATCCTCCTCCAGCTCTGAAGTCCCAGATGGCTTAAAGTCATAGCTGAAACACAGCAAGAAGGAAAATAAGTAAACAAATGCCAAAAAAGTCCCAAATCTGAAACCAGCCCCAGCTTGAAACCATCCTTGTCTCCCTCAAGTTATTGCATCTTCTGTCATCTGACTGCTCCTAAATCCCACTGGAAGCCATATCCTCCATTACAGGGGTATTCATGCCATCTGGGAATGGGAATTAGGAAGTGAAATCCACAAATTAGTTTAAATTTGGATCCTAAATACATAGTAAATGTGGGTGAGTCTTTTCTTTGTCTTACTGGGCTGTTAGGAGGCATCACGAGATGCCTAGTCTCCTTTGTGACCCCAGTGGCTTGAAACATGGGGCATTTCTCTCAGATTTCGAAGTCTTGTATTGAACTGACAGCAGGAGCTGAGGGTTAACCAAAAACACATGCCCTCATCAGGCTCACCAGGAAGGGTAGCAGGGGGTGGACACCAAAATGGCTGATCAGCAACAAGTCTGAGCACAGCCCACTTCTGCCACACTTCAGCATCCCCTCAGGGTGCTGAGGGCAATAACCCAGCCCAGGCTGGTTTATTTCTCATCACATGTGTAGCAGTAGCTTGTGGATGCCCCAGGACAACACCCAAGAAATCTGATGCAGAGTCAGGACAGGATCTGCTGAGCCCCAGGGTCAGAGCTTCACCAAAGCTGCAGCACTGACAATGGCCCAGGCAGAATATGTCCAGTATTTGTGGCACCAGCCATAAATATGAGCTCAGGCTATCAGAAAAGCTCCCAAGGAGCAGGGAACACTGTCCCAATGCTAATTGAAAACTGGTCACTTCCAAAGCCAGCCCCAGGGGAAGCAGCAAGCACAGCCCCATCAGCACTGTCTAAGCTGATGTCCATCCCAGGGGTTCCCAAGTCATTGCAAGGGGGTGTTTTCTGCAAACCTGTTAGTTTGGGCATTATTTCTTTTTCTTAGTGGGGAAAAGCAGGAGAGAAGCTTCTCTTTGTCCTTTTGGTTCAAGGAAATGCAGAGAGTGGGTTTGCACAAACAGAAGTAACATGGATGGGGTGAGTCCCCGTGCGGGAAGTGCAGAGGGTAGGAGGGTGCAGTGTTTACACAAGAGAGAGCAAAGCTTTTCAGAAGATTAATAGCCAGGGCTGACCCCAGCTGCATGAGCAAGTCCAGGTGGCTGTCAGCAGCTGCAGAAGAAACCAGGGGGTGGCCAGAAAAGAAATATCCTCCCTTGTGAAGCTTGGCCCAGCAAGCTCAAGCATCTTTAAGCAGGGAGCAAAACCCCTCATTTTAAAGAGTTCTTGACATTAAACCTTTCACTGATGTTTAAGCACTCAATTAATTTTTGGCACTGCCAATGGTCCCATGGGGTCAGCAGCATGTCTGTGCCTATGCCCACAGGTCCAGAGCCCACAGGACCAGCTGGGTTACTGGTACTGCTTCTCACTGCTTTGTGCCTGAGGCTGCTCACAGCATCTCCCAGTAAAGCAGAGCGTTGGCTGTTTTAAAGATTTTTGAGAATTATTTCCCTGCCCCTCTGTGAAGGGGGGTTTGGAAAAGCTAATTACTACCATTACTTTCCACTTCTGTTTGCTTTTAGGGCACACTGCAGTGGGTTTGTCTGCAGAGTATCTCTGCGTTTATTTCCACTAAAGATTTTGAAGCTTCTTTGCAGTGCTTTCAGATACACACACACATGCAAAATTTCCTGAATAATTCTGAAAGTAACTGAGAAAACAACCCAGATCTTTTCCTTGAAAAAAAGCATTTTTAGAAATAGCTTTTGCTATTTTTCTGATAAAATGAAGCTGCTGTTTCTCTCTGATTGTAATCCCAAATCCTGATGCCCCTTTTCCATTGTATTTCATACATTTAAAAATAAGTTGAACATATAAATAGTAGGAAAAGTAGGGTCTTTATTGATAAACTTGATGTATGGACTGGCTTTTTTGCCAGCTCTAATGTTGCACAGCACCTGAGCTGCTGAAACAAGGACACAGGACACAGGGAGGCTTCATGGGATTCTGAGGTGATACGCTGGGGACATGACTGATCATGCTATCCCTTCTCCAGGAGTTTCCTCTCTGAGGAAATAGCAGATAGCTCAGATTCTCTATAAATGCCTCTTATGCTATTTCCATTTATGACCCACTCCATTAAAGCATCAAGTTAATTTTAAGTCTTGGGGGTGTGAATTGTATCAGCTTAGGAGCTTCTCCATGCTGGGGTACATCTTTTAAGGGTGGAGCAGGGAGCCTGACTGGGAAAGGTGATCTCTCACTCGGTCACCAGCTTCATGATCTGCCTGGTGCTGTGCATCACATCCTCAGACACGTGTCTGTCTTCACACATATCAGGAATTTCCATTAGTTTCAGCACAGGATGAGTCACAAACTGAACTTTAACCAGGCACTGAAATCCCTGGCAATGGGAACTCCCTGCCTGAGCTCAGCCTTACCCAAGCTGTCCTAGTTTAAACTCTCAGGGTAGTAAACTATCCAGCCTCCAGAGAAACAAAAAAGAGCAAAGCAGGAATTCTGGCTTTTGTGTCCAAAGTAAAGACATATTGTTAGTCTGTGATGAATCCCCCAACCCAAACCTATTAGGGAACTTGCCCATCTCCAGACCACCCCAAACAACATGAATGTTTTACTTTAAAAAGGAAAGTGTCACTAAAGGATTTATCCACTGGTATTTCTTACTGGTTCTCTTGTGCTGGACTCGCACTCTCTGAGCAAGAGTTGGTGCCATTCAAGCCCTCTTCTGCTTGGGACCTCAGCTGCTTCTCCCGCTCCCGCCGCCGCCGCTCTCTTGCTGCTTCCTCCTCATCTTCCACACTCCACTGTGCTGTCAGCCTACCAAGACAGAGGGAAAACCCATCTTTAATGCCGTTGGGCAGTGTCTACAAAATCTGGTGATACTCACCTCAAGGTGCCTGGGCTACCCCCAGAGGACCACTGCAGTGAACCACTGTGACCATGAGTGGTGATCCTCAAAGCAACATCCTCACCTCCACCAGGTTCCACAGCAGGACGAACTGATGTGCAATGATAAGGTGAGACTGGGAGAGAAGTAGAGGTTAAAGAGCCTTTTCCCCACAGAAGATGTGGCACACATCCCAGACCTTCCTCCTGGAAGCCCATTGGGCAGCACCATTCACTGCAAAGCAGCTTTGTACCTCAGGAAAGGTCTGTAAAGGGTCTTGTAGTGCTGCAGGAAATTCCACACCCCCATCTCAAGCTTGGTCCTGGGGAGGGTGAGATCTGCACACTGGGGGTGAGTTTCCTTAAGCACTTGAAATGCTCCTGCCTGACCAGGAGCAGAGTTCAAGAAACAGTGAGAGCGGGCAGCAGCTGTGTCCTACTCTGCTCTGCCAAGCTTCCTTCCTGCCCTGCAGAGACAAAAAACCAGCCCTGGCTTCTTCCAGATGCCTCAGCTGCTGGATATTAACATCTCTGTCAGCAGAACGGCCTCTCACATCCCCAAGGAAATGATAAGGCGCCTGCCACATTCCTCTTCCATTGATAACGCTGATCTCTGCATGGGATTGGCTCCTTCTTCCCCACTGGCAGCAGCAGCCAGGATTTTGGGAGAAAGGGACATGTTGTGGTGGCAGAGTCACCACTAACCCAAAGGTCCTGAGATAGATCTGACTTATGGTAATCAGGGCTGATGCTGTGGCAGATGCTTCCTCACCCCACTCATTCCTGGCTTGGCTTCATGTCCAAAACAGACCATGAAGGCTGTTTTCCCCAACATTCACAAGCCTATTTACAGAAATGCTCTTGTGCAAGACACACACATGGGAGTCAGGAAGGTGATCTCCTCCTGAAAACAGGAACCAGCATGACCTGTGTCTCCTCTCCCAATTCAGGCACACTCCAGAGAGTGTAATCCCTGTAGGGCAAACCTGACCAGGAGATGCAGTGGGGTATCAGCACAGACCAGGGCAAAGGGCTTGTAGAAAGGATTAAAAAAAAAAAATTAAATCTGAAACAAAAATGTCTTAGTTGAGACTTGTTTCAGTAAGTGGGGGGCAGGTTTCAGCTAAGCCCAGCTCTGCCACTCTGCCAGCCTGCCTCCCTTTGCCCACAGCCTGGACTACGTGAGAAGGCCTCCCTGATCTAATGGAAGGTGTCCCTGCCCAAGGCAGGGGGTTTGGAACTAGATGATCTTTGGGGTTTATTCCAACCCAAACCATTCTATGATTTACCAAGGACATCGCTAAAATGCTGTTTTCATTTGAGGCTTGGGATAGATCTCTCCCCATCCCAGCAAAAGAAAGAGAAAAAAAAATTAAAAAAAAAAAAGATTAATCAAAACGTTTTTTTCAAAATCAATTTGGCTTTTATTTTACCCTGTGGTACCAGCAAGACCATCAAGCTTAGCCCAAATAGCATCTCTTTGGAGAGTGAACCCACCACCACCCCAGCAGGAGGCTGAGTGACCCCATATCCTTGCCTTCCCAAACTCCCATCTCCCTTGAGGGAGCAGAGCCAGATGGAGACAGGTCATCCACACCTCCCAACCCCACAGGGGAGCAGGGAATGAAGCTGATCCTGAACTAAGCCAAGAGATTTTTCCAGCACCATGTAATAATTACTGCCTGCCTTATTTTGGGTGGGGTCTTTATACAAGCTGCAAATTCAGCTGCTCTTTCCCCTTCTTCCCTCTCATCATCACTCCTTGCCACCTTGCTCTCCGTGGGCAACAAAGGGGACTCAAACTGGAGTCGGGACTCCCCTCCTCCCTTCCCTACTCATCCCACACTCCTATTTATTGTTTTCCCACAGGTTCCCATAGAAACCCTTGTCTGTGGTTCTGGCAGGAAGCCACCATGTTGTTGTGTGTGTGGGTTTTCTTTTTTTTTTTTTAATATATAAATGAAGTCATTCATTAAACTCTGCCATGATCTCCCTCCCTTGTGCGACAGCTCCAGATAGTCTCTGATTCAGAGAGGCTCTTAACCCCCGATCTCCCAGAGTGCCCCAGTTATGAGATGCAAGGACCACATCTATGCCAGAACAAATCAGATTTTGATTTAATTCCTTCCCTAGCTCCTCCAGCTTCTTGGGCAGCCACTGCAAAGGCAGTGCTGCTCCAAGCCCATAGCTTGGCTGGGGTACCCAGGAAAGCCTGGAGGGGGGGTCCTCTCCAAACCACATGAGCCTTCCACACTTCCCTTTCCCACTTGGATGTGACTAACTCTCTCCCCATGACCTCACCGGCTCGCTATGCTGTCCCTCCATCCTCAGAACAGGCTGGGGACAGGGCTAGGGGCGACTGTTTTGGGGAGAAGGGATTTTTTTCTGCAAAAGCAGGGATATCTCTTTCCCAGCAATGTTTTTCTGCAGAGCAAACCAGCCTCTGAGTTGTCCACAACTGCTGTACTGGGATGAAGCAGAGCTGTGATGCTGGGAGCTCCATACCTGCTCTTCTCAGGAATGAGGGCTGTGGATAAAGTCCTTGCTAAGCTTCCGCTCACCCTGGGTTCAGAAATGTCACCCTGGGTTCAGCAAGCACCTAAAACCAGTTTATTAGTGGATTTAGAACACTCTCTCATATTCAAACAGGCTGGCAGCAGAGCAAGGTTTAATAAGCAATGCTTTGGGGTTCGGTAATCACAGCATCAAGCAGAGGGAAAAGGACAATTCCTTTTCAACTGACCTAGCAGCACAAATATTTGTCTACAGTGAAAAACAAACGAAAAAACCCAACCTCCAAACAAACGAGAAACTAAACCTTGTCAAAGTCCTTGCATTTGGGTCAGCTACAAGGGTTTGTTGAACCCCAAAATGAATGTGCTGTTCCAATTTGGACATGCCCAAGCCTCCATCAGTGTGAGGAGGGGGTCAGCTGGTAAATTTGTCTTTCAAAGCAAAAAAGTGGAACAATTTAATTTTGAAAGAGTCCTGTTTTCTAAGGAGGGAGTATGATCATCCATTTGCTCTAATTGTTCACAATCACATTCAGCGGCTCAGTGTGCTCAGCCACCAGGACTGTACAGCCATTTTTCCCAGCTCTTGAAATAATTACTCAATCCTTCAGGACCAGGTAAATATTGCAGTACCTCTGCCTTGATCTCCGGCCACCACTTTCCCTGCTTGGTCCCAGGCTGGGGATCTCCTGGGAAGAAGCAGACTCATAGCTGCTGGTGGGACTGAGAGCTCCCAGCTTCATTTCACCCATTGCAGGACAGGAAAATGGAAAACAAGACTTGAAGCTTGAAGATTTGTAAGGTGAGTGTATTACAGTCCTGCATCCACTGACCTGAATAGAGGGGTTTTCCTTTAAGGTGAAAGGAAATTCACATCCTCATGCAAACTTTAGAGGGAATGGAGATGGAAAGGAGAATGGAGATGGCCCCAGCAGCCAGGAGCTGCTACAAGCAAAGCTTGCAAGACCTCATCAGGGGCTGGGTTGCTTGTCTTATGCAATACCTATATCCTGCCAACAACTTTTGAAGGTCTTGGTTTGGAGAGAAACACTCTTTGTGGAAGTGGTTTATCTCCTCCTGAGGAGATCCTGCAGGTCTAGGGAAGAGCTGAAAACACCTCAGTGCCACTTTGGCCACAGAGTCACAAGTTGCTGAGTGCCAGGGATGCTCAGACTCCTGCTCTGACCAAGGCATTTCTGATCCAGCTCCTGACTTCACCTCCCTCTGGACCCCCAGCAAAGGGAGGGGTTTTATTTCCATTTGCCCTACAAAACACCTCCTCCTCCTGCAGAACAATGTCCACAAATGCCTGCTCCAGACAAGGTAGCATTGCTGGAAAGGTCACGTTTCCTTTGGGCAATTCCTCACCAGCACTTGAGGAGATTATAATATTCAGGAGAGGGAAATTTCTGGCACCAGATTAGCTTCACTTAAGGGAAATGCTGCAGACCCAATGAGTCTATTGCACAGCTGATGGCTCAAAGGAAGCTTTGCTGGCCCAAACCCAACCTTCGGCACTAAAGATAATTCCAGAAAGGAAAATGAGATGCCTCCCAGAGGCTTTGGGATTTGCAGACCTGTGCCAGAGAAACCCAGGAACCCTCTACCAGTACATTAGACATTCCTGTCTCCTGAGTTTGCCAAGGTGTCGGGCCAGGACAGTGCTGACTTAGTTGCTGCCTGTTTCAGGTGGGTTGCCCCTTCAGAGCCAGGGGCCATGGGGGAAGATGTTTCAAGAACAGGATTTAGGAGAACCCCTTGCTATGAAGGCTGCCCTTACCCAGAGGTCATATAACCCATGAACTCAGTGCAAATTCTTTAGGCATCAAGGGCAAAGCTTCCATCATCTATGAAAGCAACACTGTCCACCACAGCTGAAAATACCTCACATAAGAGATGGGGCCATCCCACTGTCCTCTCTGTTGGGGTTAGGGGAAAAAGAGATGCCAGAAACCTGTGCAAGGGACCTTCGCTGTCCTGGATAATCCATCATAGATTTGTTATGATGCCAGATACAATCTTGTTGTCCTGCTACCTGTCAGGGAGAGAGATCCCCCAATATACTTGGGGTAACACTCTCTCACTGCCATCCAGCCACCAAGTACCAAAGACAGCTAAGCAACACAAACCAGAACATGACCTAGAATGGTCACCAAGTTCATTCTGCTGTCAGCAGAGCTGCCAGGATGTTATTTCCTATTGCATCTATCACCCATTTATAAAGGACCCAGACACGATTGCCAGGGGTACTGAATTATGCAGCTCAACTCATCACATGAAATGGAAGAGGAGACCCTCAAGAGGCTACAGTGGAACCACCTGACCTTCCACCAACAAATTAATCACTTATTAATCTCTTTTAAAAGACATATAATGGATCTGCATGACTGAGTCAAATATGCTGAAATGGCCAGATAACAGCTTCATTCACATCATTTGAACAGCTGGTGTCAGGCCATGGCAGAAGTCATGGATGAGGACATTTGCATGCAATGCACATTTATGTTGCCGTGTCTCAGTTCCTCTCCATCCCTGCAAATAACATATGCCCTGGCTTTTAGCAGTGTCCCAGGGGACACCACACGCACCAGCATCACTGAGTTCAGCCTCTTATCTTTTTCCAAAGATCTCCCTAAGACCTAGGTTTACCTCCAAGTATGAAGATGCCTTCAAAAACCTCTCCTTAAGGCCAAGGGTTTGTCCAACATCACCATGAGGCTGAGAAGATGTAGAAAACAG
The DNA here is from genome assembly GCA_013400935.1 of Turnix velox. Classification (NCBI taxonomy): domain Eukaryota; kingdom Metazoa; phylum Chordata; class Aves; order Charadriiformes; family Turnicidae; genus Turnix; species Turnix velox. The sequence continues at coordinate 47,847 of VZTY01016797.1, read as the reverse complement.
AGGGGAAGTCCAGCTGGCATCCTAAATCCCTGGTTACCACTCTGCCAAGAGGCTGCTGCTTAATGCAAATAACCATGACTGTTGACACCAGCTACATGACCTGGCAAAGCATCTGCCGTATGGACACCACCCATTTCAGATGGCAGAAAACAGTTACACTTCTTGATGAACAGATTTGTGTAACATGGCTGGATAGCAAAGACTGAAGCCAAGTAATCATCCCACTGGATGATAGAGGCAAAATACAGGGAGACTGGAGGAAGAAATAAACCCAAAAATTATTGTGTCACAGCCTGGAGTTTATTGCACATAGTCTCAGGGGAGACAGTTATCCCAGCTCTGGAAGATCAGCTTGTCAAAGGCAGCCAGAGATGCTGCACAAGTCTGTCTCTCCCTTACATTCATGTAATTCCTCAGCTGCATTGCTCCATTCTGAGTCCAGGCTACAGAGTTTGAACAAGAAGGGGGGCAGGAGGAGAAGTGAAAAAATGTTCTATATGCTTCACCCTCAGCCTTCTTCTCATACCAAGCTTCCCCACCCCACCCATAGCTGCACCATCTCAGCCACGTCTCCCTGTTCCCCCTGTTCATGGCTCTCCTCTGAGATGCAAAGGGATGGGCAGAGCTGCTTCACACCCAGGCCAGGAGCAGAGCTTGTCCCCAGCAACCCACTGGAGGTGGGGGTGTGGGGTGTGGAAAGGCATCACACACGAGATGATAAGGACATGCCAAGGCATCTGAACAGAACATGATATGGCCCAAACTTTCATCAAGCAGGAATGGAAGAAAAACCACAGGCAGCACAGCAGAGACCTGAAAAATAAAAGCAACCCTTCTTTTTAAAACCCTGGGTTTCTCCACCAAAGCACATCCCATTTCTGCCCAAAGGAGGATGTGAAGCCAGATATTCACATGTGCTAGATACAAAACTCTGCCTGGTTTAGGCTTCATTAAATTCCCTGAAAACACTGACCTGTCACTGTGGTGTGATGGGCAAGGAAAGCCCTAAACTAGTTATTTACAGCTTCCACAAGCAAAAAGAGAGGCATTTGAGTAAAGTGGTGGCAAATTTTGCCCCTCAACTACAATAAGGGCATTGAGGTGTTGGAACAGGTCCAGAGAGAGGCAACAAAACTAGTGGGAGGTCTGGAGAAAAAGGATCTGAGAGAGCTGAGATTGTTTAGCACAGAGGAAAGAAGGCTGAGGAGAGAAACCTTATTGCTCTCTACAAGTACCTGAAAGGAGATTGGTCTCTTCTCACAAGTAACAGGCAATAAGACAAGAGGAAACAGCCCCAAGTTGTGCCAGGGGAGGCTTAAACCAGATATTAGGAAAAGCTTTTACACTGAAAGTGCTATCAAGCATTGGAAAAGGCTTAATAACCAGAATGAAGTAGTTGAGACACCATAACTGAATGTATTTAAGAGACAGGTAGATCTAATGGTTACAGATATGGTTTAGTGATGGTTCTTGTTAGAGTTAGGTTGATAGNTGGGGTTAGGGGAAAAAGAGATGCCAGAAACCTGTGCAAGGGACCTTCGCTGTCCTGGATAATCCATCATAGATTTGTTATGATGCCAGATACAATCTTGTTGTCCTGCTACCTGTCAGGGAGAGAGATCCCCCAATATACTTGGGGTAACACTCTCTCACTGCCATCCAGCCACCAAGTACCAAAGACAGCTAAGCAACACAAACCAGAACATGACCTAGAATGGTCACCAAGTTCATTCTGCTGTCAGCAGAGCTGCCAGGATGTTATTTCCTATTGCATCTATCACCCATTTATAAAGGACCCAGACACGATTGCCAGGGGTACTGAATTATGCAGCTCAACTCATCACATGAAATGGAAGAGGAGACCCTCAAGAGGCTACAGTGGAACCACCTGACCTTCCACCAACAAATTAATCACTTATTAATCTCTTTTAAAAGACATATAATGGATCTGCATGACTGAGTCAAATATGCTGAAATGGCCAGATAACAGCTTCATTCACATCATTTGAACAGCTGGTGTCAGGCCATGGCAGAAGTCATGGATGAGGACATTTGCATGCAATGCACATTTATGTTGCCGTGTCTCAGTTCCTCTCCATCCCTGCAAATAACATATGCCCTGGCTTTTAGCAGTGTCCCAGGGGACACCACACGCACCAGCATCACTGAGTTCAGCCTCTCATCTTTTTCCAAAGATCTCCCTAAGACCTAGGTTTACCTCCAAGTATGAAGATGCCTTCAAAAACCTCTCCTTAAGGCCAAGGGTTTGTCCAACATCACCATGAGGCTGAGAAGATGTAGAAAACAGAGGGGAAGTCCAGCTGGCATCCTAAATCCCTGGTTACCACTCTGCCAAGAGGCTGCTGCTTAATGCAAATAACCATGACTGTTGACACCAGCTACATGACCTGGCAAAGCATCTGCCGTATGGACACCACCCATTTCAGATGGCAGAAAACAGTTACACTTCTTGATGAACAGATTTGTGTAACATGGCTGGATAGCAAAGACTGAAGCCAAGTAATCATCCCACTGGATGATAGAGGCAAAATACAGGGAGACTGGAGGAAGAAATAAACCCAAAAATTATTGTGTCACAGCCTGGAGTTTATTGCACATAGTCTCAGGGGAGACAGTTATCCCAGCTCTGGAAGATCAGCTTGTCAAAGGCAGCCAGAGATGCTGCACAAGTCTGTCTCTCCCTTACATTCATGTAATTCCTCAGCTGCATTGCTCCATTCTGAGTCCAGGCTACAGAGTTTGAACAAGAAGGGGGGCAGGAGGAGAAGTGAAAAAATGTTCTATATGCTTCACCCTCAGCCTTCTTCTCATACCAAGCTTCCCCACCCCACCCATAGCTGCACCATCTCAGCCACGTCTCCCTGTTCCCCCTGTTCATGGCTCTCCTCTGAGATGCAAAGGGATGGGCAGAGCTGCTTCACACCCAGGCCAGGAGCAGAGCTTGTCCCCAGCAACCCACTGGAGGTGGGGGTGTGGGGTGTGGAAAGGCATCACACACGAGATGATAAGGACATGCCAAGGCATCTGAACAGAACATGATATGGCCCAAACTTTCATCAAGCAGGAATGGAAGAAAAACCACAGGCAGCACAGCAGAGACCTGAAAAATAAAAGCAACCCTTCTTTTTAAAACCCTGGGTTTCTCCACCAAAGCACATCCCATTTCTGCCCAAAGGAGGATGTGAAGCCAGATATTCACATGTGCTAGATACAAAACTCTGCCTGGTTTAGGCTTCATTAAATTCCCTGAAAACACTGACCTGTCACTGTGGTGTGATGGGCAAGGAAAGCCCTAAACTAGTTATTTACAGCTTCCACAAGCAAAAAGAGAGGCATTTGAGTAAAGTGGTGGCAAATTTTGCCCCTCAACTACAATAAGGGCATTGAGGTGTTGGAACAGGTCCAGAGAGAGGCAACAAAACTAGTGGGAGGTCTGGAGAAAAAGGATCTGAGAGAGCTGAGATTGTTTAGCACAGAGGAAAGAAGGCTGAGGAGAGAAACCTTATTGCTCTCTACAAGTACCTGAAAGGAGATTGGTCTCTTCTCACAAGTAACAGGCAATAAGACAAGAGGAAACAGCCCCAAGTTGTGCCAGGGGAGGCTTAAACCAGATATTAGGAAAAGCTTTTACACTGAAAGTGCTATCAAGCATTGGAAAAGGCTTAATAACCAGAATGAAGTAGTTGAGACACCATAACTGAATGTATTTAAGAGACAGGTAGATCTAATGGTTACAGATATGGTTTAGTGATGGTTCTTGTTAGAGTTAGGTTGATAGNAAGGAAAGCCCTAAACTAGTTATTTACAGCTTCCACAAGCAAAAAGAGAGGCATTTGAGTAAAGTGGTGGCAAATTTTGCCCCTCAACTACAATAAGGGCATTGAGGTGTTGGAACAGGTCCAGAGAGAGGCAACAAAACTAGTGGGAGGTCTGGAGAAAAAGGATCTGAGAGAGCTGAGATTGTTTAGCACAGAGGAAAGAAGGCTGAGGAGAGAAACCTTATTGCTCTCTACAAGTACCTGAAAGGAGATTGGTCTCTTCTCACAAGTAACAGGCAATAAGACAAGAGGAAACAGCCCCAAGTTGTGCCAGGGGAGGCTTAAACCAGATATTAGGAAAAGCTTTTACACTGAAAGTGCTATCAAGCATTGGAAAAGGCTTAATAACCAGAATGAAGTAGTTGAGACACCATAACTGAATGTATTTAAGAGACAGGTAGATCTAATGGTTACAGATATGGTTTAGTGATGGTTCTTGTTAGAGTTAGGTTGATAGTTGGACTAGCTGATCTGAAAGGTATCTTCCAGTCTGGGTGACTTTATGATTCTAAATGGCAGGAGCAGATCTTGGAGAAGGGATTGAAGGCACAGCTGGTCCTTCAGCACAAGCCTTGCTGAAGGACTTTGTCTCCACATGGATCGTGGAGGATGGCAGCTCCAGAGAGGCACCAGGGGTGCTCTGCACTTCCAGATGCTATGGATGATGTACCAGCCACTCATAGAGGCACGAGGCAGCCAGAGGAAATGGCTGCATCTTTTTATCATAATTGGTTTTAATCATGGCAGACAGAATCCCAACGAATCCCTTACAAGATGATGGATTGCACTCCCAGGACCATGGGTCCTTAGCACACAGAGAGGCTGGTGTGGTAATGTATTAACATCACCGGTCAGGAATTTGGCAGGGGGGGAGGAAGGGGCTGGAGTTCGAGTCTTCCCAGAGCTCCACAGCATTCAGTAGGTGTGAGAAATCGGTGCCACGTACGACCTCGGACCACAGCCCTTTCTCACGATCTCTCCATCTCAGCCCTAAGGTTCAAGAAACCAGAGGGTTTAGGTTGGTTTTTTTTTTCTCTCTCTAAAGAGCAGGAAGTCTGGTTTCTGTTTTTGCAAGGGAGAAGCATGCCAGAGGAGAAAATAAGACTTGTCAGAGAGGTTCAGACTGGCTCACCCAACTTTGTCATTTGAGTTTTTTCTTCTCTATCAAAGAGAAGCAAGCCTTCATAGCCTCACTGCCCTGGCTACAGTCAGCCAGCATCCTCCTCCATACACTCAGGTTGGAAAACATGTCTGAACCCAAGGAGGCAAGCAGTAACCCTACCCTTGCTTCAACCCCAGGTTTTAAGTGAGATTTGTACTAAGTCTGTTGCTTTTTATAGCACCATTGGCTTACCCTCCAGTCCTGCCTTTTGCAGCCCTCAGGGTGACGTAGACCCCCCTCAACCCCTGCAGCCCCCAGCAGCAGGAGGGAGTTTGTTACAGGCAGGAGGCAGCAGGGAGGCCGTGGGAACGTGATGCTCCACTCCCTATGAGAGTTGAGCCTCTCTTCGTTTATGGCCATGGCTGATGAGTTGTGATGCAGCAGGAACAGGAGTCAGCAGCAAGTCCTTGGTCCCTGCTGTGCATCTTCATGAGAAAAAAAAAAGTCTTTTGCCCCAAAATGCAGACTGCAACTCATATACAATCAAATGAGTAAAGTCATATGAATAATAGGAGAAGAAAAATAGTCTGGAAACTGATTTGTTCTCATGCACCATCCCAGCTGCAAAGCCTGAGACTCAGCTGTCCCCAGACACTGCTCTTTCCAGCTGAACCAAGGCTCAGACACGTGCAGTGGTCCTTCTCCTCACCAGATAACTTGCAGCTGCAGCCCTGAGGGGCTCAGAGGCTTACTATAGCTCCCTATAATTTCCATGGGCTCAAGCTCAGTTCCTAATATCCTATTGTTTGAGAGCAGGTAAAAGAGACCAGCAAGGCTAAAAGCAAACAAAACCCATTATCTGGCTTCTGGGAAAAGTAAATGCTAGTTGGATCACTCCTGATGAAACAAGACCCAGGGCTATTTAAAACTAGAAATGGGTCCTCAGGCTATTCTGAGGCCAAGGATGAACTTCTTCCTCAGGATGGAAGCAGAGGGCGGCCATCCCACAAGGCAGCCAGGTATGGGACACCCACCACACATCACCATGGTCCCTTACTCCCACCCTGTCCCATGGGCAGGACAGCTGGACTGCAAAGCCATGGGTGGGTCCCTCCTGGATTGAAAAATGAGAGACATCACTCTGCAAGCAACTGAGCCATGCTGGGATGTGGAGAACCCCTGGGCACACCTCACTGGGTGACATGTTTGGCTCAAAAAGCTGCTCTTTTCCCCCAGCATCTGGTCACCTCTCCCTTCCCATCCAGCATCTGCTTGTGGGATATACAAAGGCTTCCCATCAACTCTGTCCTGGTCCAGGTGATGGAATGCAGAGGCATAAGAGAAGAGTGACTGCTAATACACTAAGAAAAATATCAGTATATAGAGAATTCAGGAAGGAGCACCATGGTGAATAAGCCCTCCAGGGACCAGGGGCTTCAAGCTTCTTGTTCCCAGCTCAGCACTTGGGAGATCAAGACAGAAATAGTGGAGTAGCATCATCCCTGCCAAGACATGTCCTGGACAAGCTCCAGGAAACTTTGCATCCTGCAAAGGTGAGCAAAGCCCCCAGGTCTCCATCAAACTAGATATTATGCTTATGAAATACACCAAAATTCATGGAGTCTGGAGAATTTTAAAGCTGTCCCTTGTGCTGGGGACTCTTAAGTATTGCCAGGGCATTGCTCAGTGCACATTCCAAGGAGAAAGAAAGGGCCATGCAGCCATCTTACAGGGCCAGGGCCATGAGAGCTTGCATCTCATGGAGCTACTGGAGGCAGAAAGCACCTCATCAAGTATGGTGTGCCAAAACACAGAGGCATGCAAGCACCAGTTGAAATCTCATGGTTTAGCTTTCTGTATTAATGGCTCCACAGAAGATAAAGAAGTAAATGTCTCACCCTACAGAAGAAATAATTAGGTTTATCACCCTATCTAATTTTTTATTCATTTTCTTCCCCTGAGCTTTTCCATCGTCAGGATTCAGTCCCCTTTCCCAACAGCAATATTTGCACTTCAGATTCTATGGCATCATAAAGACATGTAATTATAGACACTCATGCATCAGCTTTGGAGCCCCTGTTGTGGGCCAGGTCCCCCATTGTTCAAGGAGACATGCAAGCAGCATGCAAGAAAGCTGTCCCTTATCCCCAAGAACAGATCACAACTCACATCCTAATGACACCCACACACTAGATAGAAATGAAACCAGCTGAGTATGACAGCCCCTCTAACCCACTTCTAGCCATGTTCACACTTCACCCCACAGCTGCACACCCCACAGCAGGCACCAACAGCCTGGCTGTGGGAGGTGACCACAGCAAGCTCCCACAGCACTTAGTGGGAATGGTGTCAACTGAGAGGCTCAATAATCCAGTTTCAAGGAGCAGCAGAGCTGATTTACAGAGAGGCTGATTTGTAGGTTAATTAAACAGCCATATTCTTTTGTGAAACACTAGAGGCTCAATAAATAGAGGGAGAGTAAAATTCCAGCAGGAGCAGATAACGAACTGAATGAACCGACATGACAGGCACTGGATCCCTATCTTATTTATAGGAATTCATTAGGAGGATAAGGAAAAATAGGCTGTGATAAGAAGACAGAGAGGCTCATGCTTGGAGAGGACTTTAAAGCACAGAAAGTTTATGCTTTTAACATGCTACAAAGGGAGAAATCTTTCCCCAGGGATATCCTGATAGAGAAACTATGCCAAACAGAGGAGGGGAGCACCAGGTCATGGGGCAAAGCTGGGGGGTAGATAACCCTGCAATTGCTCATTCTTCCCTATGTCTTTCCACAGATAACAACTCAGCCACTGGTGTTCTTCAGTCCAAGGCATAACCCTGGGCTCTTTTCAACCTCCATCCTTTCAGACAGAGATGGCACACTTCTGCAGAGCCACCCAGTCCTGCTGCTGGCAACCAGCAACAAAGAAGGAGGTTTGATCCTTCCAGTTCACCTTCCAGGCTGGGAAAATGTGACATATTTGCCAGGGTGCCTCAGCCTGTGGTGGCCAAACTGATATTCAGGGGCTTGTGTCTTTGTCTGAAATGCTGGGGGTTTGTCTCAAGCACAAGGCTGGATGCTCAAGCATCAGAATTTAGCTATTCAACCCAAAATCCACAGGACTTTTACACTGGCTTCAGCTCACTTGTAGGACAGATTGTAAAGCTTAGCTGAGTTATGCTCAGGGAGGGCAATTCCCTGGTTATCCCTGATGATTTTCAGCAGCCAGGTAAATCTTGGCATTGCACTGAAATCCCTAGTGCTCACGGATTTGGCTCTGAGAAGCTCTTTTAACTGCTGTGCTCCAGATCACTGATCACTCAGCCACATCAGAAGAGCCTAGGACCTATGCAGTGTACCAGTTCTGCCTGCAGTCACCTTGGGACAGATAAAAGCAGAGCACAACAATCTTGACAGCAATGTGTCTTCAAGCTGGGGGCCTCAAGCTATTCACCAGCTGAAGGAGCTTATGCCTGCACTCTGGCTGGCAGGGCTTGCAGAACTGGTCCCAGGGTCAGGCTTAGGAGGGAAATGGCTCTGTGAGAAAACACAAAACAGGCTGTGCTGTATACAGAGAAGATCCTGCCTGTTCATTCTCCTGTTGACTCTCGTGAGCATTACTGGGGTTATTTAGGTGTAAACAAAGGATGAAATCCCTCACACGAATTCATACCCCACCTCCACCTTGTCTCTAAGCAGGACTGGGAAACATAGTCACGAAGCCAGATCTCAGGCAGATTAAGCATAATAACCCCATAGAGGCCAAATGTGATCCCAGAGTTCCTCTAGCAAAAGCCCCTGTGAATCTCCAGGGCACTGGAAGTCCCTTACCCACATCAGGAGGAACTTGGACACACCATTAAGAACAGGAAATCACCCCTGCCTTGGGCTGTGCCAAGGACAGCTCTTTGGACACTACTTTTCTGCACATGGGACACATGTGCCTTCCCCTCCATTGGCCATCCTGCAGAGTAAGTTGCCACAAAGCACCACAAAGGTGATTCCCAACCCAGGTCATTTTCCTGGCCCTTCACAGTACCAGCTGGCCCCATATCTGAGCCCATCCTTGCCTGTTGCACACTCGTAGGAAGGTTTCTGTACCACTCACCAGGTCCTGAATCAAGCCCTGTTCCGAAACAGGGTTCTGTAACCAAGACCCCAGTCCCTCTGGGTGACACCAGAAGATGAACAGAGGAGAGTTAGCTGCTTGTGGCTGCTTGCAATCCCAAGGGTCCATACATTTAGTGGGAGGTTTTCTGCCAAGACCCCTGGGTCCAGAAGGCACCCCATGAGAAGGCAGAAGGGACTGGATGGCTGTAAGAAGCAGTTTCACTTCCAAGGCAAGAAACTCATTCAAGGGGCCAGGTTAGAGGCAGCATTACCACACAGGGAAATCCCAAGCTGACTGGAAAATGCCTGTCCAACAAACCCCATGACCCCATCTTGACATCTTCTACAACCCACCTGAAGACCAGCAGGCATCAGCAAGCACAAGGGAGCCAAGACACAGGATGCAAATCCAACACTCCCTAATTCCATCTCTCATCCATCCAGATGCTCAATTTGATATAAAGAGGTGAAGAGTGCATCTCTTCTACCCTAGTCAGAGCCATCAGCATGTCACAGACTAAGCTCTCACAAGATCAGCAGAGAAGGGTCCCAGAGGCTCAAAAAAAGGCAGCATTTCCAGCCCCCGCCAGAAAGTGATATTCCCAGCCCCCAGGGAAAAGCAGAGTGACCGCATGGAAGGGAATCCCAGCGGCAGCAGACAATGTAGCCGTACTCCCTGTCTCAGCCCCGGCTGAGAAACGGGAATAAACCCATCAGAACCATCCACCTCCCAGCCCTGGCATTTATACTTCAAGAGAAAGGTTCAAAGCGCTATTGTAATTAATTAAAAGAGCAATGTCAGCGTGCAGCCCAAGGAGGATGTGGCCCTTTACACATCTCTGAATTGAAAAGGCACATCACAGCAAGCCAAGAGTACATTTCCTAAGGAAAAAAGAAAAAAAATTCCTTTTTTCTAGGCAGAAGCCTTCAGCACTCAGGGGACACAAAAAGATACATACTGAGACACTGTTTGCACTCAGAGAGGGGGAAATCAGCCGGCTCAGGTGAGTGTCACAGAGCAGTTGTGCTCAGTTATTTCAGACGTGTGCTCCTGGAAAAGCCATCAGTAAGTTCAAATCTGCTTTTCTCATATTATTTTTGGGGAGGAGGGGGCGGGGGTATCTATTTTCCTTCCTTCCAAAGCATCGAGCGTACTGGAGAACCGGGGTGAGGAAGAATTTCAGCCGATTTAAAGGGACACGAAGATGGTCTATTCAGACTATACCTCCTTTCTTCCCCGCATCCCCGGTACCCCCCACCCGTGACCCCTGCGGGCAGCCGGATCCGGTTCCCCCACATCGAGGGCAGGTGTGCTCTCACCTGATGAGGTTCTGCAGGCCCTGCTTGCTGGAATTTCTCCTCAGGATAGCGCTGGTCATGGTGGCCAGTGGCGAGTAGGGTCCCGGCTGACGCCCCCTTCCCCAGCGCCGCAGGCAGCTGCCCGCCCGCCCGGCGCTGCGCGCTCCCGCGTCCCCCCTCTCCGCCTCAGGAAGTTCTGCAGCTGGTTTCCTTTTGTTTCTGCTAGCCCCCCCTTTGCTCCACACCCCCGGCTTGTCTCCTCCACCTCTACCTCCTCCTCCTCCCCCCTCCGCCTCGTGGAAGTGTCACGGGGGAACCTTTCGCAGCGCAGCCGGCGATGAGTCCCGCAGCACAAAGCCCGGCGCTCCCCAGCCAGGGGGGCTTCTCCCTCGCCTTCCTCTGCTTTAAGCCCCTTCTACCCCTCCTTCATCTTCTCCAGCCCCCTCCTTCTTCCCTGACTCAATCCCTTCCCCATGTATTCCCTCCCTGCACCCTTTTTTGTGTTAATCCTACCTTTGCCACTGCTTTCCCTGATCACACAAAGCAACTTGTGAGCAGAAAGCCAGGTTGGCAACATGCGCTCAGCTGTAAATCACTCCTGGTCCATTCACGGCAGAAGTCTTCCACGAGGGGCTCATCTCCAAACGGTCTCTGAACGTCCAGAGGTGAACCAAGAACCAGATTAATGCAAGAGGGGCTTTGTGTTGGCAAGTGACACCACATAAAACGTTCTCTTGGGATGGGGATAGCAGCTGGATCCTGAAGTAAGCCCCAGGCAGGGATGCAGCACAAAGGCTGCTTCTGCTCTCAAACCTCCCCCTCACCTGCTCAAGTGACCAGCTTTCCTGTGCCTCAGTTTCCTCAGTTATTAAAATAGGGATGGGCGAAAAAAAAAAATCTGACTTGGCTCCATGAAACACTTGTATTTCAGCAAATTAAAGAAATCCATGAGTGTTTGATGCAGGGCTAACAATATCACCACCTGCTAAAGCAAAATGCCCATCTGACATGTTCAGATGATGGCTCTTCATGCTACTGTGGGAATAATCTTGGGGCTGGAAAAAATACCAGTCTTTTTCCCCCCTATCCTGCATCTCCTGGACCACGTGTGTGTGCCTTTCGTGGGGGACAGAGGGGCTAGGAGAGAGATCTTCTCCTACACATCAGGAGTTATGATAGGACCACTCTGCTTAGACCCTCATCATCCTGCTTTCTCTCCCTCTCATCTCATTCACGTTTCCTTTCAATCACTTCTGCCACCCAGTAAGCTGCCTATGAAAGACATCCAGAAATCACCACAAAAAGGAAGTACATCAAAGCCTGATCAGAAAGATCCTCCTTCCCCTCTGTCTCTTCATTTCAAAACTGATTTTTTTAATGCAGATCTTTACTAAGCATGCCCTAGGTGACGAGGGACAACAAGAAACTGATACACAGAGACACTGATCCTGGTCTCGGTCTGTGGGATTCTCAGTTTTTGTCACACTGCATTTTTTTATCTTTCTAAATTTGGTGAGAAGATGCAAGAGATCCACCACAAAAGGTCTCTGTTGCTCAAAAAGATCTTGTCCCAGCCCTGCAAGTACTTACAGGAGTAATTAGGTTTAAGCATGTGAACACTCCTGTTGACTTCACCATTTCAACTCTGTGGGCAAGTAAGTATGCACCTACAGGGTTTTCTTTCTGGAGAGAATCCGTCCAAACCTGCCAGTGACTCCTGTGGTCCAAGCATGTCAAGGATGAACACAGAGGAGCCCCAGCAGGCAGAGACACAGCTAGCAACCATGGGCCAGCAACAGGGAGCTGAATAAAATCACAGCAGCATTCTTATTTCAGGCAGAGATGCCAGACAATCCACAACGAGCTGAGGAGGGGCAGGGAGGAATGTAGCTGCTGTCACCAGAAGACAGGAGCTTGCTGGGTGTGGAGAGCAAGAGGCAACGACATACCAGTGTCTTCTGGAGGAGAGATCCTCTGCATGAAGAGGAACAAGAAGAAGCTGTTGATACCCTAGCAAAAGTGCCTTGCCTTGGCAACAGGGTTTGTCTCCAGCATGAGATCTTCCCATTCAAGCCCTTGGCAGACTTCCACCCCAAGCCTGGGACTGGCTGCCTCTCAAGAGACAAGGGTCTTCAATGAACAAGGTGGATAAAAACCCTTTTGGGTGAAGAAATTCAGAGCCAGAGAGACCTCCCAACAACAGCTTTTACTGGTCTAAGGTGCTGAGGCTGATTTAGATCTCCAGAAGCAAAGCAGTGAGGAAAGGAGTCCCTACATCACAACAGGTTGAGCTCTGCATTGCTTCTAGGAATTTCCAGTATTGCGCTCCCTCCACCTGGAAGCTCCTCCTGCCTTCAGAAGGTGGCTGTGCTACTTGACCTACAGGGAAGGTTTCCTGCCTTCCCAACAAGCTTGCATCTAAATCATAGAGAGCAGACACAACAAGAAAATATCCTTCCTCCAGCATCAGCAGGGTTCTGTTGGGACTACAGGGAGGTGAGAGCAGGACCTTCTTTCTAAACTCAAAGTTTACAAGGAGGAGGAAACCATGCACCCTCAGCGAAACATCTACAGTCAGTATCCCTCTGTGGGGCAGGGAGCTCTCAATTGCACCAAGTCTAAGGGACCACAAAGAGAGAGCAATCCAGGTGAAATCCCTCACCATCCCTTCACAGAAGAGAGGCACCTTCTGTCCCTTCTCCTCCATTGCTTGATGCTGAGCCCAGATGCATCAGTCTGACTCATAACTTGTCTCCAAGAACAGTAAGGTCAACATCAGTCCCACAGCTGCTTGTATCCTTTCACAGAAACAAACCTCCTGGTCGCATCAGGAAACGGGTAGGAGTAGAGCAGACACAGGAAAAAAACCCAAAGAATTCATTCATCTGTTATTTTTTGCACAGCTTAAGCTAGAAGTACCACCGCAAATCCCTGCAGCAAACCCACACCCTGCTACAGGAGCAGGGATGCCAAGAGTACCCAGAAACGTGCTGGAGAGCACCAGAGAACTCCTCTGAGCTCTTCAAGCAGCAGTGGAAGCAGAGATGGTGAGACATGGGGAGAGAGCAAGTCTGGCTCCATTGCTGCAGGCCGGAGGGCGGGAGTCCCAGAGATATAGGGCTGCACCAGATCCCATTAATTACACAATCACTCTGCTATGTAGGACCAGTTGCAAAATCAGTCAGAGGCTAACACGTGGTCTAGGAAAAAAGAAACAAAGAGACTCTAGTCCTGCTAGCAAAGAAATGCAGCCAAATCAATTTTCTCCAATATCCCTGGGATGCAAAGCACCATCAGCATAAGCCCCAGCGCTCAGTCACTTTGAGGGCCAGTCCTTTATAGGTGCCATCAGCTGCCGGCATGGTTTCCAGAGGTCCATGACTGCATGTCAGTGGTGGGATCCCATCCAGAGAAACCTTGTACTCCTACCAGCAGCCCTCCTAAGACAGTGGAGTAGATGAGGGAGGAGTCTTTTTTGTCTTGTAAGCAATCCGTCCTTCCTTCTGCTATCCCATACCTTTATCCCTGTTCCAGAGCCTCCCCAGCCTCTCTTCAGCCATGCACTACCTGCCCCCACTTTGAAATGAGCCTGGCAGACATCAGCACTTGTCTCGCCCCCTCTGTGAGCCCCAGTTCAGTGAGAGAGGTACATCAGTTGGTACAGATGGTGCAGTATGCACATTAGCCTGATGGACAGTTTGTCCATCTCACCTTCATCCCTAACTCCCAGTTAGCTGAGCCCACCTTACTCTGCCACTGCTGCTTTTGGGCAGCCAAATAGAGAAACCAAAAGAGACAGCCAGAGAAAAAAACATAAGGAAACAGAGTGCCTGGAAGCTAAAGGTAGCACAACTCTTTAGAAGATCCAGAAGAGCACTGTCAGGGGGGCAGGACATCTCATTTGTGCAATAAGCCTGGAGCACAGGGGAAAAAAAACAGTCTCAGCACTGCTCCCCTGCAAGCCTTCCTTTGCCCTGGCCATGAATCAGGAGGGGATGCTCTCAAGGCAACACATGACCTCAGGGATGTTCAGGGAGGGGGTGCTTCAGATGGGAGCTGCCTTGGCTCAAAGTTTTTGCCCTGGCCCATGTGCTCAAAGGGGAACCATGAAAACATGTATAATTGTGGATTTGGTCCAAAGAGTCAACAAATACTGTAACATACTCTGTCTCGAGTACTTGGCTGAAGATCAGCAATGACTTTCTTCCTATGACATCCAAAGAGGCAGAAATGAGAGGGAGGAGAAGCCAAGTCTAGAATGAGAATCTCTCTTCTTCTTCCCCACTGCTACCCCTCATGCAGAATCTGGGGGGGAGCAACATGACCCTCCCTGTGGGGCACTTCATGGGGACACCCATAACCCAAAACCCTAAGAGTTTCATCTCCCAATAAGAGGAGAGACATGAGCTTAGAAGCCTTGTAAGAGAAGACACTTTTGCTTCAAGAGTGACAAAAAGGAGAATAAAAGATAAGAGGACCAAGGGAGAAGTAGCCAAAAGGAACACAGAAAGCTGAATTTAAAAAGGTTGGAGGTGGTGAAGTAAGCATTGACTGGCAGCCCAATATAGCTGAGATTGCTCTAGGTGCTATGCAAATAAGGATACCCCCTACCCCACTGCATGAGCTATCATCTGGGTTTTATAGACAAAGGACAAGTGACTCAGCCAAGCCCTGGAAGAGCACAGTTGGTCCAGCACATCAAGCCATTATGGTCACAGCAGCTCAAATCATATCTATACCTTAGGTTGAATCAACAATGCCATTGGGAAAGAGACAGGAAGACAAAACAATGGCTGCAGATAAGGCACTCCCAGCCTATGCAGGAGGGTCATTGCAGGACAAGAGAACTATTGGGCATGAAAAGACTGGCTCCACCTCGTAGGGCTGAGAAATGGGACAAAGAACTCCAGCCAGGACAGATAAGCTATAGACAGCTGCTGCCAAGAGGTTGTCCCTGCCACTGGCAGAAATTGTAGGAAATGTCTAAAAAAAGGCCTGCATACAGCATTATATTGCCTTGTCACTAGGCTTTTCTCAGTGAAGTTTAGAAAGGTGCTGAGTGAATTTGAACTCTGAATGATCCTTTAAAATAAATGCAGTGACCTTTGCTTTGGCTAGATGGGTTGGGTGGACACTGAGCATCTGAAGAGATCTTCAAACATCTCCCATGTTTAGTAACCTGTAGTAGAGGCATCACCTCCTTTCACAAGGTGGCATCTGTTGTGATGTGTTTAAGCATCACCCATAGGCAAGTAATATATTTGGTTGACAGGTTCATAGGATACAACTGCTGTGTGAGTACAGCCCAAGCCATCCTTCTCAGCTGACCAGAACAGTGCAGATATTAAGAAGTGAAATACAGCTCTTTCCTGCTCAATATAAAATTATTAACTCAGCTGCAGCTGGCTCAAGGCTCTGATATAGCACCACATTGTGCAATACAAGCAGTTTTACCAACCATTAATCCTTGCCTCACAATGCCAGGCTGATTATTCCAGCTGGAGTCAAGGTAGACTAATAGATAGAAGGAATCCTCAAGCATCATTCATAGAATGGTTTGGGTTGGAAGAGACCTTAAAGATCACCTAGTTTCAACTCCCCTGCCATGGGCAGGGACACCTCCCACTAGAAAAGGTTGCTTAGTGTCTCATACAGCCTGGCTTTAAAAACCTCCAGGAAGAGGGCATCCAAAACCTTCCAAATTATGTCCTCACTTCAAGCTGCACCTTGTTCAGGGGAGAGACATCTAATTTTGGCTTCCCAGTACCTACCTCTGCCTCCTGCACCCAGCTGGGCAAAAGATGTGAGGTGTTATGAAAGAGCAGGCAAAAGTAATATCAAAAAGCCTGAAGACCAAACACACTTTTCTCAAGGGAGAGGGTAGTCATTAATGCACCAAAGTGAGAACTGAGAACCAACATTAAGTCAAGATGAGGTTTTATCCACAAGGGGCAAGTAAGGCTGCATGCAAAGACATCCTGGAGAAGAGATAAATGCCACCCCAAGAAAAACCCCACCAAAGCAGAGGTGTACAGCCTGCATTTCACATCCATTTGTCCTTGAGGGGAGCTTTAGCTCAAACATGCTGCTGTCAGCTCCTGTGATGTGAGCCTAAGTGACAACTGCAAGGAAGCACTTATTCTAAGAGGAAATAATTATTCCCATCAATTTTATTGGGGAAGAACTCTGCCCCTCCCGAATAGCTGGCGTTCATGATTGTTTGGGGTCTGTCAATAGTTCAAGGTTTGTGGATGCTAATGGCTCCAGAGCAAGCTTTCACTGGAGAAGAAACTGCTTTTGCAGCAGTTGAAAAAAAAAATCTCATGCACAAGTACAGAAGAAAAGATCATATTTTCCAAACTCTCTGGTAAGGGCTTGATAAAAGGCATTGCACAGAGTGTCTATTTAGCTACAGCAAGCAACACATACCTAGAGCTGGGAGAGAGGCTTCTTGGTAATGCAGAATTAATCCCTAGCAAAGGATCTATTTTCAAAACGGGCATGTAAGCAAAAGAACTGGAGATCTCCAGCTGATGCAAACTGGCAGAGTGTTAAGCAGACAGTGGGATGATGCTGATGTACACCAGCAAAGGCATTTGGGCCTACACATCTGTGCAATAGCAAGGGAAATCTCAATAAACTGAGCTCCAAATGACCAAGTTATGTACTACTCAGACTAGTTGATCCCAGGTGGCTCCAAGTTTTCAAGCCACTGGGCATAAAGTCACCAATCAAGCTAATAATAGAAGCCCAGTGACTGCCATTTCCATTCATTAATAAATCCAGCTGGGTTTGCTCACATGTTTTTATCTTTATTTGCATATTCCCTTGACAATTAGTCAGACACACTGGACTGGTATGAGCCACCACTGCTCCTAGATCTAATGATAACCTCGTAGGGTTCACAATGGAGCTACCAGCATCAGCTCTGCTGCCATTTCCAGTGACCCACCCAAGGAGTGACTTGTTTAAAGCAGCAAATTACAGAAGGTATTTTGTCCTGCATTGCTGCAAATACTTCTGCAGAGGATGGGAGCTATCAACCTCCCTGCTCAGGCTCTGCACAAGTAGCAGTGGAGCCCCCAGAAAGCTGCTGCAGACCTGCCCGTGAGAAAGACAACTCTAAGTGCCGAAACCTGGGATTAAGACACTCCAGCGGCTGCCTCACACATCTGGTGTGTGTTAGGAGGCAAGGAAAACATACACAAGCTCCAAGCAGGGCTGGTTAACTCGTTCATGACTGAGCCTGTATGGAACACCCAGACTGCAAGACACCCAGCCAAGTCTCAGCTGAGCTCAGCTCAAATCTCAGTAGGTGATGCTGAGAAATCAGGAAGCAATTCAAGTGCTTAAACATAAGTGTCAAGGGCCACTGAGGGATGCCTTAGGTTACCTGAGGCACCTGCCAATGCTTAATGCACCCACACAGTCCCTCATCCATAATAGGCACACTCTAGGTTTAGGACATCTTTCCCCCTTCCTAAATAACTCAGCCTCAGCTGTCTGGCCTCTGGGATGGCCACAGAGCACCCATCTCAGTGACACCCTAACCTTGGCTGGGCACTGTAGGGTGCTGCTCTAATCATGATGTCCCTGCCAATGGCAGGGGGGTTAGAATTAGATTATCACTAAGGTCCCTTCCAACCTTAAATATTCTGTGATGATGCAGTCATGCCATGCAGAACAGCTGGCTTTCCAGCATGCACAGCAGCAGCTCCTGGGACAGATTTCTGAGCCATATACCAGAATAGCCATGATCACAACATGGGTAAAGAGGCCTCTGAGTCCCTATCATAATACACCCCTGCATCTTCCTTTTGTTGATGTACGTCCTCAAGGGTTCTGCTTATGAAGGGTTTGGGGAAAACAGAGCTATCCCATGAGAACCCATTCCTCATGCATACAGCTTCAAAGGATGCCAAAGCGCAGTGAACACAAAGACTCAGCCTGATGAGAAGCTCATTAGATTCATATAAAGGGAACAGGAACTGCAGCTTCTGCACAAGCTGGGGTTTGCCTTGAGCAGAAGAGCCCTCTTTCCTCTGCAACGGGCATCATAAAGAAAGAAATTCTTATGAACTTTCTTAAGAACACCCTCTTATGATGAGGGTGGTGAGACACTGGAACAGGCAGCCCAGGGAGGTCATGGATGCCCCCTCTCTGGAGATGTTTAAGGCCAAGCTGGACAAGACACTGAGCACTGGTCTAGTGGGAGGTGTCCCTGCCTATGGCAGGGAGGTTGGAACTAGATGATCTTTTAAGATCCCTTCCAACCCAAACTATTCTATGATTCTTTCCTGTCTAAGTTCACAGAGCAGAACTGTATTGGGAGGGCTCACGGGAAGGATGAAGCAAAAGCAGCAAATCCTTGTGGTGTTTCCACTGAGCAGTTTTACACTGCCAGTCAGAGCCAGATTACAGTCCCAAGACCCTGGGCAGCAGCTTGCTTTAGACCAGAAATCTCACTCCTCCAAAGAAAAAGCTGTTACTTATGAAAGTGTCTCAGAGCACTTCCTGGCCAGGTGCTCTGCCTAGGTGCAAGTCAGTGTCCTGATGGAGGCAGCAGCCAGGCCCTTCTGAGGACAAGCTCAGCTCTGAGGAGAGCATCACTCAGCTGCTGTGCAGACCCTCCAGTCTCAGAGGTGATGGATACAAAGGGAGGATGCAGGCAGAGCATCGGCCAGGGCTGGGTTAGCAGGGTCAGTGGGGGTCAGAGCAGAGGGGCCCAGGCTCACCAGGGCAGACCAGTGTTAACCAATTCACTCCCATGGAGCCAGCCATGATCTCTTCTACCCTTGCAGTTAGTGCTAGAAAAAAAGAGCTTTCAGATTTTGGGTGCAACTGTACAAAATCCACATGTCAAGGGAGAATGCCCAGACCAGAACAAAAAAACCTCCCTTTTCTCTCTTCTTCCCAAACCATCCCTCCATACAACTTGCACATCACTAGGCTTAGCAGAGCCATGCTCACAGAGCAGCACTCATCTTGTTTCAGCTGCAGCAAACCTGGGAAAGCCCCTGCAGCACAATCCCTTTGGGCAGCACATCTGCAAACAGACTCTGAGCTGTCCCACTTTCCACCCCAGGGCCAGGACACCACCTTTTCCCGAAGTGCAGTCATGTTCCTTGGGGACGTTTCCACTATGGGGGATGCCTAACGCCCCATGCAAATGAGAAAGCTCTGCTATATCCCAAAACTCTGCCTGGGCATCTCAACTTTCTTCATTGCTGCAGATTTCTCAGTGTTATCCTATGAATCAGGCCAAGCAGAGCTCGCCACCTCGTGGAGTCCAGCCAGGGGATAGCTGCGCCCCCCAAAACCAGGAGGATTAGGTGTCCCAGGTCTGCAGGCTGAACCTCTGCTCCCCTACTTCCAGTGGAGAAGGAGCCCCAGCAGCACTTCAGGAGGGTGAAGCAGCAGCAGGGCTCTTCCACCTCACCAATGGTATTCCGTAAAAACCTCCTCTGAGCAGCCCCCAGGTCTCTGGGACAGCCAGCCCAGGCTTCCTCACAGCCACTTCCCTCCAAAATCCAGGGGCAAAGGGATTCCCTCAGGCTTCTGAGACAGACTTCACCCCAAGAGCTTTTAAAAAGCCAGCCCTTCAGCCAGCAAAGACTTCTGTGATTTAAAAAAAAAAAAAAAGTAAAATTCAAATAAAGGTTGCTGGGCAATCCCCTACTTTAACATATACCTCCAAACATACATCTTTGCATTACAAACTAAGCTCGGAGGACAGGCTTTTTTCTCCCAAGGAGAAAGGGGCAGTGAAAGCACCTGGTACCTCCCTATAATTAAAGATAGCTCCTTATCACTAGTACTGCTGCCAGGGCATCTATATCCAGTTTGGAAACACTAAAGTAATGCCCAGCTTCATTAAATTGTCCATCTGGTCCTCTTCTGTTAATTTCCCTACTATTTTTCCTGTTTAATGAGCCCAGCTGGGTCAAACTGTGACCAGTTACTGCAGAGCAGGGATCAGCCATCCCTCCCCCAAGGAATCTGGTGTGCTGAGAGGTCCAAGGACTCCCCTCTCCATGTATCAGTTTTCCCAGACAGCCTCCTTCCAACCAGAGATATACTTAGCAACAGCAGTCATCCTAGTAAGGGTCCTCAAGAATCCTCTAAGGATCTGGAGAATTCAAGACAGCTGGGGACAGACATGGCAAAGAAAAGCCTAGGGCTTGCTAGCACAGCAGAGTCTCTCCACTGGCAGTGACCATACATGGCCTGCCAAGAGCTCCCTGGAGCTCATGGGGTGGGAATCCCCAGAAGGAAAGACATGAGAAAGCATGGGAGAAACCAATGTCTCGTCTCAGACCCCATAGGTAAGAGAAACTTTCTTCATGAACCATGCTTCTCCTCAGGTGCAAACATCCTACAGAACCCAAACCACGGGGATGAGCACACCCATGGGTGTAGCAGCTAAGGTCAGGGTTTGCCTGGAGCTTCCAGAACTCTATGGAGAGTGCTCTAAATAATAGAGAAAGTAACATTGGTTTATCTATCCCTAAGACAGGCTTCTCTCACACTTCCAGATCCCAGACTCCCACAGTCAAGACAGGAAAGTGGTATCCCCCACCATGTCGTCTCAGCAGGGCAGGAGAATCCAAGCATCCACCTTCCCAGAACTCACCCCAGCTTCTCATTTCTTTTGGGTAAGCTCTGTAGGAGGCTGACACCACAATGGTTTTTCATAGAGCAATTCCAGTTCACAAGGGGAACATGACATCACTTTGGCTCTGGTGGCATTACACTGGCATTAGCAAGACTTCGTCAGCATGCCCCCACTTCTATGGGTGAACAGAGTAAGCTACATCCAAATTAGAATTTCTAGGACATTTTCTAATGCATGCTCCTCTTCTATATACACTGGGCCAGTTAAATAGATATGGTTTGTTGCTGAAGCAAACCCACCTCCTCTTATTCTCCTCATATCTCCCTGCTATATTTTTATGCCAGGGAGGTTTGGAATTTATTTTCCTGGCAGCTCCACCACAAGACCCATTGCTCACATCCCCAGCATGCTTTAAGATGTCTTGGAACACTGTCCTGGCTCCATCCATACACGTGTTAGCTTGCAAAGAGCTTTGTCCTCAAGGAGATGAGATCAGAGAGCTGAGCTAGCCACAGGGTGAGAAAAGGGAGCCCCAAACAACAAGCAAACATTTCCTTCCTCCATTTTGGGGGTGTATATCACCAGAGCCTAGCAAGGCTTTAAATAGCATGCATAGGAGAAGTTTAGAGCAGCACATGAAACTATTACACAAGTGGAGAGGGAAAGTAGTCCTCCACATTTCAAGAGCAAAAAGGAACTTGCTTTTGCTCAGTACTTCTTTTCCGTCAGGTCTTATATTTCATTAAAATTATAAAATGCAGTTAGGAAATGTAGGGCTGTGCCACCCTGCCATCAGTGTTCATATGCATGTTTTTTAAACAAGTCTCTGAAGGCAGGAAGAGCTGGTGGTACCGAACAGACCCCTCCCAGACAGCCTCTTATTTACCCGAAACTTCATCAGGAAACAAAGAAGGGAAGGACTTGATTCTGCCTCACCCACAGACCCCACCACCTTGCCCTGGCTAGGCCATGTACCTGACCCAAAAGAGGGAAGTGAGAAGGTTCAACTTCCTTTGGCCACCCTCAGCATCTGCTCCTTCAGGGTGAGCTAAGCCTGTGGTGGAGACATGACCAGGCTGGAACAACACCAGACAGACCACACTGAGAAACTCCTGTGCTTCTCCAGCAGCCAAGGCTTCCCCTTTGTTTGAGTAGAGAGTGACTCATGAAGGCTTCCAGCACCTTTTGAAGCTTCCAGTCAAATCTTCAGCCAAGGCTAATTGCTGTCAGGTGTCAGCCAAAACACTTACTGCAACAATTAGTGACAGGAGATGACACACCTTTCTCCTCTCATTGTCACTCAAGGGGTTTTGTTTTTTTTTTCACGTCAGCATTAACCGTGCTGGCATTCAGAAGCCTTGGGGAGAAATGCTAATGCAAGCTTTGAAGATGGAGGAGAAAAACCAGGCAACCCCCCAAGCTCAAACCAGGCAACCCCCCAAGCTCGCAGGATGTTCTGCCTGAAAACAGCTCATATCTGAGTATTTCTGTGTGATAGACCTCAGCCACACTTATCTCTCCCTCCACCACAGACAGATGTTGTCTCTGCTTCTGGTCTGTCTCCTTTTCACCCCCCCCCGTCTACGCTGGAGCAAGCAGACCCCAGATTTTACAACCTCTGCTGATAAACCAACAAGCAGAGTGGAGGCACAGGGAGGTCTATAACCTCACTGCTACTGGCTTGAAACGTTGCCAGGTTAATTTGTTTAGAGGCAGAGGGGACACAGCAAGAAGTCAGATGTGCCCAGAGATCACTGCAAGGAGAGGAGGCAGCTGATCTCCACCCACTGGTCTTAAACATGGGGCTGATTTCAAGAGTGGAGCATGTCCAGGTTTCTAGACTCCTTGCTGAGCTTGCCTGCTGCTGGAGCTATGGTTCCCTACTTGATCAAACCCCATTCCAAAGGCTTTGAAGTTCAAAGGAAATGAGACTTTTAGGATGTCTAACTCTCTCTCTAGCTGGAGGAGTTTGTCAAAAGCCTGGCAGAACACCTGACCCATTTCAGCCTCCTGGGTCATCACCATTATGGCCATACATCCTTCTTTCCTACCCTCACACCCCTCCCAGTTTCCCAGCCTCACAGTTTCTTGTGACTGAAAGACAGCCATGGCATTGAGGTACTCAGTCCCGGTGCCTCACCTCTCGCTCTCCCCAGGGGATTCATCTCCCATTTGGTTGACACCTTCTGCACCCTCCTGGCACTCCTCGGAGTCAGACATCTTCCTCCTTGGCTGACACAATGTCCCCACAGGCAGCTCTGGAGCAGGGCTGCTGCTGCTGCTGCTGCTGCTGCTGCTGCTGCTGCTGCTGCTGCTTCACTTTTCCTGTGTTCAGCAGAAGTGAGCTGTGCCGGAAGCCTCATGGGCTGAGGTTGGGATGGGAGTGGGGCAGAGGGAAGGCAAATTTGGGGTTTTTTTTGTACATTTTCTTTTAAAACCACTATTTTAAGGACTATTTCAAGGTTTTGCTTCTGCAGGCATCTCAAAATTGCAAAGTGCTGGGCTAAACAGGGGTAAGGCAGAGAGCACAGACATCTCCACCACAGCAAGGAAAGGGTGACCTGCAGCTCCCTCACTTGTTTATGATGGTTTGGGGACAGCCAGGATCTCTAAATCACAGCACCCCAATAGTGCACCAGGTACAGAGGTGCTGCTGCAGGGGCTGCTGAGGTTGTTCTGACTCAGTATCTTTAAAAACCACTAGAGCTAAAAGGTTTGCTTCTGCCCTGTGGGCATCACCCCTCATGACTCTTCCTAGCTCTGCTCCTTCCCCTTGGCTTCTTGCTTTTGCCACCAAGACTGGAGGTTCTGCAACACTTCGGGCAGTGGGCTCTAATCTCTTTGTCTCTTCACTACTAATGAAGGACCTGGCCAGGAGCTGGTGGTACAGTCTGGTGGGAGGACTCCAGCAGAGCATGGTGGTACAGCCTCACCCATCCTCCCCACAACAAGGGGGGATGATCCCCCATCCATTCCTCCATCCCTACATCACAGCCCCTACCAAAGCCTCCCCATCCCCACCAGGACCCTCATAATGGGGGCAGACCCTGCTGGCATCATGGCATGGGTGAGGGTCCAACACCCCAGGCAGGCAGCACCCGCCTCTCCCACCAAAGCTTTATTTACACGGCTGCTGCCAGGACACAGCTCTTCACAAAACCAGAGAGAAACAGCACCCAGTGGGTGCCCTTGAACACAGGGGGACAGCGGGGACAGGAGGGAGCAGAGGACGGGTGTGGAGAAGCAGGTGCTTAGGACTCGCCAGCCTCAAACATCTTCTTCCTGCCCTCCATGCCAGACTTCTCTTCAATGTTCTTCCTCCAGTCACCGACATCACGGAGGTCCTTCTCCTGGAGGAGAGATGATGAGCACATGTGTGTAAGCAGTGTCCCCCAAGGTGAGGACACACCCAAGCATGACCCTTCACCCATCCACTCATGGAAGACCCCGTGTGAGCTGGGGGAACCCAGTTGCACTCATGCTGTACATCCTTTTGGGCTGCAGCCTCCCTTTTCAACATCGTGGCTTCCAGAGAAGGCAACATCATAAAGGAAGGCTCATTCTCAGCTCTACCACACAGGGAGGTGTGAGCCCTGGAAAACTAGGGCAAATTCCTGTATGAGCATAGGGGAGAGGAAAGGAATACCTTCTCAGTGTCCTCCTTCTTGACTTGCTTCAGGTTGGCTCTGAGGTCCATGCAGACCTTGTGCTTGGAGCCCAGCAGGGCCCGCAGCATAGCATCAGCAGACATGCGCACCCTGCGCAGAGGTGGCCTCTTGAACTTGCCCCTCAGGTCAAAGAGCTTCTGGCTCAAGTCCTCCAGCTGTGAGGGGACAAAATTGGGGAGGGCAGAGAGAAAGTGGGGTGTGAGTTTCATGAAGTGCACCCAAGCAGCACAAGGAAACACTAAGGATGATCTGGAGACTTCCCTGAAGGATGGCTCTAGTAGAAACTCACCTCCTTAGTGGTCTTCTGTAGTTTCACCTCTGTGTCATATCTCTCCTCATCCACTGACTCTATCTTGGCATGAAGCTTTTTGCAGAGCTCCTGGAAGGAAAAGCAGAAAGAAATGTTGACTGTTAGGACTCTAAACATCATTAGAAGCACAGCTTTCCTGCCAGCTGGGTTCTTTTTTTTTTTGGTAAGAGTGACCCCATCTGTCTCTCAAGCCAGTTCAACATCCAGCTGGCTCCACGTGAGAAGGGAATCAAGATGGGAAAGAAAACCAAGATCCACCAGGCTGATTGATGGAAACAAATCCTTTCTGCTCCAGCACAGTGAAAGAGTAAAAAAAGTCTTTACCTGAAGTTCCTGCATGGATCCTGGGAGTGACAGAGGAGGACAATGCTCTGCCAGGTAGTTTTGCTTTTCCACTTCTTTAGCAGCTTGTTCTTTTTCTATTTCACTGACAGCAAGCTGGAGCATAGCACTCTGTAAGGCAGCAGGAGGCTGGTCAGCATGGGGTAGAGGCCAAGAAGGGCAGAGGGTGTTGGCAAGGGAGGGAGAGCCCTAATGGAGAGGCATCTTGGGGAATTTACATCAATAGTAGCATCTCCAAGCAAGGAATACTGGTGGGGATGCAGTAAGGAGTGGGGAAGGGTATAAGAGGCACTAACATTGTTATCCACCATGACCTCTTCCAGGAGGGAGAATACAGAGAGATGACTGGCTCAGGATGGGAGATGGGATGATTGGGATACACCCCACCCAGCCCCAGTAGCCCCACGTACCTTCAGGTGCTGCCGACGGGCAGTGGCTGCCCTCCTTTTTTTCTGCAAGTAAGAGGAATGAGAGAAAATCAGGTTATCACATGCCAATGCCCCTTCCCATTCCCCTTCCTCAGACAATCCCACAGTCTGCAGCAATGCCAGGGAGTTGGCTCCATCCAGGATGTGCAGCTGCACCCCAGAACAGCAGCATTCAAATTGGAGGTTCACTTTGCCAGCTGCAGGCATCTAAACCTATTAAGTGCCTCAGGAAAAGGTAATGAAGGTGACAAACTCAAGATGCACATATAAATTCTTGTGCTTCCAGATTTTTCTTTGATTTCCTCTTCACTCAGATATGTGGTTTGCTTTGCACTCAACCGCCCTGATGACCTTGGGCACTTGGGAGCTGTGGGATGTCTTTCTGAGTGATCCCTGGCACATGAGTGAAAAGGACAGGCCAGGCAGGTAAAAACATGAAGGCTACATCATTCAGGTGACACTTAAGGTGACACTGTGAGAAGCAGCAAGCCCTTTTGCAACTCTTCTCCACTTTAGCAGTTATGGGTACTTCAATGAGCTGAATTAGGGCACAGGGGAAGTAGGTCCAGGGCATGGAGGGTTCATCACAGCTGGAGGACAGGCACAACCATGAGGTGAGCAGGACTGGAGGCTGCCCTGGCTTCCATAGGTCTTGGGCCATAAGCCTGCATCTGCAAGATGCAAACTGGTTGCCTCTTGCCTGGAATACCAGACGAGCCTGGAAGACCAAGCTTGCCTTTCCACACCTGCAAGGTGATTGAAAAGCAGCACCAGGTCTTCTATTTATGAAAGAAGCCACAACCTTGATGAGGTGCTGCATTGCAGCTGCTTCCTCAGTGTTTTGCCCAGAAGACCAAACAAAGCTGAGCATTGCTGGGGCAAGGGAAGCATACTCAGACATCTCATATGCTGTGATGGGGTGTGTGTCTGCACTGCACAGAGAGGAAGTGGATAAAGATCTGCAGAGAATCTGACTTGTTTTGCATACACAAATGTGTTAAAGCCTTTCTGATAAGGCTGAAGGGCTCTGCAGAGGAAAGGCATCCAGCTCAGAGATTCACCTCTAAATGGCAGGTGTGAATCTGGCTGTGAGTGACAAGAGGGTCACTGTTAGACCAGGCCTTATTCTCCATTTGAAAACTGGTACCTTAGCAAAGAGTGCCCTCCCAGACATCCCTGGAGGCACTGGGCTTGATGGGAAATCAAAGCACCTAATGGACATCGGCAACATATTGTGGAGTTTCTGTGTGTCTCTGAAATCCTCTGTTTTCTTAGTGATGACAAGCTTGAGCTTGTAGTGTTTTGGGCATATGGGGACATGTCAAGCAGAGAGGAAGGATGGAGCAACTTGCTAAGAGGAGATACGGAGTGACAAAATCGTACACCACTCTTCCACACCTCCTCCTGTATTTCCCCAGCTACCTCCTGCTGTGGCTCTGCTAGAAGCCAGAGAAAACTTCTAAAGATGCAACCTCCACCTTGCTCACGCTGCTCAGGATCCAGGCCTCAACAGATCGCCTTTAAGAAGTGATTTGGCCGTGCTTGGTGGGCAGAAAATGAAGAACTAGGAAGAAGGGGAAACATGAGAAGATGCTGGGCAGTGGATGGGTGATGGAGGAGAGGTGGCTCTGGACCACCGCCTTCCCAGCACCATCTCGTGGCCGGCTGGGGAAACAGGACAGGAGGGAAGAATGTATCTAATTCCAGAAGGCAGAAAAGACCTTCAAAAGGGATTTTTGTTCTATTTCCCAACTTTACCAGAAGGAATCAGCAAGAAAGTCTTGCCATGAACCATTCTTACGCACACAGCCAGCAGCTGCTTTTCCTAAGGAAGAGCAGTGAAGCCGAGATTGATGCCGTGAGCATTGCTAAAGGAAGAAAAAAAAAATACAAGAAGAAATCTCACTTACCTCTTCACTGTTCAGGATGAGCAGATGGACAAGGAAGGGAAGGAAAAGAAAGGGGAGAAAAGGGCAATTAGCATCCTAATCGGAAACAAGCAGAGGACGATTAACAAGCGTAAAAAGTTGGCAGTTGAACAAAAGCTTTTAAATGCCAACGAACTATTAGAGACAGAAAAATGGGAACTTACTCAGACATCTTGCTTTAGATGGTTGTGAGCCTGCAATAAAAACCAAGGGAAAACAAGGTTCACAATTATTCATGCTGGTGGGGAATTTTTGGGTTTAAAAACAAAGCAAGATTTTTCTAGGGAGAAAGAAAAAAAAAAAAGAGGAACAGGTTTGCTCTTATTTCCCAACTTCTCAACTTCTCCAAATTTTCATCATATGGGGAACTAGGCTGTGGTTTGTGGATGAGAGCCAAACACGTACCTACTCACAGCCACACAAACCTCAGCATCAGGAGGGCGCTTCTGGCCCAGCACCATTTGGTCTGGTCACAAAGAGAGATCTGTGACAGTTAATTCCTGCGGGCATGTGTCTTGTTTGTCCCCCAGGAAACCACTTTATGCAATGAAGGTAGAAGAGGAAAAAGCTATTTCCAGTTTACTGCTTTCCCTTTACCACGCTGTCTTTCCTACTTCATGAATAAGAAATATCCCAAAGCCTACAGAAGGTTGGGACAGCCTGGGAAGGGAGGCAGGCAGCAACTCCAAGTGACAAGGAGGGACTTTCAGAGAATGCTGCTGAGACTATATGCATCCATTGTGTGGAGCAGAGGACTCTACTGCTGCAACCTCAGCACAGATGATGTACAACAGGATTTAAAGTTGGTATTGAATTGGTAAAAGCACAAAATATTTCCCCAGGCAATTTCTTGCACTTTAATTTGAAATTTCATAGCTACAGCACAGCATATTAGGGAAAGAGTTGAAAGAGCACCTTTGTCTTGCTGTGAACTATTTCCTCATAAATACAGTTCTACTTTTCTTGACCAGTATTCCTGATTGTATCTCCTGATGGAAGGATGCAGGTGGGTCAGTCGTGCCCAAACTAAGCTACTCCTTTGCAGTACAGGCAAGACCCTAAAACACAGTCATCTGTAGACCTGAGAGGTTCTGTTGGGAGGTGAAGTGTTAATGGAGGCTCATGCCCTAGCTAAGAGGCACATCTTGCGAAGCCAAGGAAACTTTATCCTGGAAAATGTGCAGGCCCATCACATTATTTGGGGGGCAGGGGGAGGAGGAAAGTGCTTCTAAAAATGGTCAGGGAGCTGCAGAAGGAGCTGCAGCTGTCTCCTCAGACAGCCTTTCCCTGGTGCCAGCCCCGTGACTCAGGGAGCTCGGGACGATGCAAAGCAAAAGCCAACGCAGGTGGCCGGGCTACAGCTGAGGGATAGGGTGGCCGAGGAACGATGGCTATTTTTACTTCCGTCCCTACTCTGAACCCTCAGGCACCCACTTCAGCGGCAGTGATGCTGCGAGTGCTGAGGAAACAAGAGGAAAACGAAGGGACAAAGCCAGGCTGCAGCTCACTGCCTGCAACGTGGGCTGTAAATCACCTGCTCTTGAGGAGGGACAATGGGACACACAGTAAATCTGGGCATCTTCCCTGTCTGAGGATGATTTCTGGCAAGAAAGGTGTTGCTAGGATCAAGCAGAGTGTAAGCAGGGAGCATCACCAGGTTAGCCCAGGCAAGGATCCCACATCGTATGGCCTCGGGGAGGTGTTAGGAAGCCAGCAGCTCCACTTGCTCTTCCTTTGCCTCTCAAGCCAGAAAGCAAAACCAGCCAAGGGAGGGGAAGGTATGAAACCAAAGAGGAAGAAGGTGGCTGCAAGAGACAATGGGATACACAGAACCTCTCCCACAGGCAAAGGATGGGGAAGGTTTTATTAGCACCTATTTCTCCCAGCAGGTCACTGCAACTGGCATTTACTTCCCAAAAACTCAGGTGAGTGTATCTGCTCCCACACCAACCCCTAAGAGCAAGCTGGGTCAGTAAGAGACATGCAAAAGAGCTCACCCAAATCAGGAGGAGAAAACCAGAGAGCTGCTGGATGGACAAGATGGACTGGCGAGCCGCAGGCAGCTGACTGAGTAAGGAGGTATAAAAGGGCTTCTCGGGTGGCTCAGCAGAAATCCACCTTCTCTTTAAGGGCATGGAGACCTCCTCAGACCAATGATGTGCAAGAGTCCCTTGTGTACCTCCCTTGGCTGGGGCAGGCCAGGCAGGCAGCTCCAGAGGAGAGCAGTCACCAGGGAAGGAGGGGTGGGGACAGGGAGGACCTCTCCTGCCCATGGGGTGGAGAGGGGAAAGATATACTCTACTCGTGGGTAAGCAGAGCCACTCTGGAGGTCCTGAGAAGCTGTGCTCCCTCAAAAGTGTCAAAGAGGGAGCCTTATTCCTGCTCTTCCTCCCTTCAACCTGTGATACTTGATATGGCTTCAGGTTTTGGAGATTCTGAGCTCTCTGCACAGAGACATCCATCTACAAGGTCTTTTAAGAAAATTTCCTGTTGGAGAAGTAGCGAGGCTTATCTATGGACAAGGGAACCACTCCATTCACCTCCAAAGGCTCAAAAGCATCTATGCCCTTTGAGAATTAAGAGTATAAGAGCCTGCACTCCTCAATCCACCACTGATGGAACACCTGAGTGAGCCATCCATCACTAGCATGCTCTTTTAACCTCACTTACACACAGGAAGCATTTGCAGCTCCTCTTGTGAAATATTTCAACACAACTAAGTTTTTTTAAAAAAAGCAAGGCAGTGGAGGTGCTGCGGGCAGCCCTGAAGCTCACTGCCACACATCTCCAAGGATGTGAGGGATAGACAGATGGAAATATTTACCAGCCCATGGAGAGTGTGTGTAGGGGATCCCATGGAGATGATCCCAAACAGCTCCTGACCTCCTCCCCCACACTCCCCGCCCTTTCAGAGGTTTTTTTGGCAGATTCAGATGTGGTCCTGACACTCATTTTCCAGGCACTACACAGAAGTTGTACAGATGGCAGCAAATCCACTGCAGGCTTCCTGTTTCATCACCTTTAGCATCACACAAGTAGTGCTGGAGATGCTGGTGACAGAAGAGAAACTCCTTGAGATGGGGCTGGTGTCTTGCAGGGGTTTGCTCCTGTAGCTGGTGAAGAGAGAAATCCTTAGTGCGGACAAGGCTGGATTTGTCCCTCTGAAACATCAAGAGGTCAATCATTTGGGTAGTGGACACCTCAGTGTCAATGTAGGCTGATCTCCAGGCCTGAACTGCCTCACAAAGCTGCCATGATCCTCCCAGGTCCTCTTAGCATAGCTGTGTCCAGTGCAGTTCAGCAGAGGTTTTGGATGGTTTTGCCCTCATCTGGACACCCACTGCAACTGCTGTGGGTCAGCACCTTGTGAAGGATTTGGGCTTGAGAAGTGCTGCAATGCAGGATCAGCCCAATCCAATCCCCCTCCTCATTCCCATCTGCATATCCACATCTTCAGGACACAGGTGTCTGCAGCAGCAGACACACCAAGAGGACACAGTGGTGAAAATCCAGCAGCCTCTTCTCCCCCCAGGAGCACCCCTTGCTGCAGCTGCAGAGGAAGACTCATTGGTAGTGGCACCCCTAAACCCAGCAGCCCATCTCCCTTCTGGGCTTCATCACAAAACACTCTGGCAGGAGGAATGTCTGCCTGTCCCAGCTAAAGCCAGTTTCTCACAAAATGAGAAACAGAGCCCAAAGCAAGTGTAACTGAAAAGAGCAGCCACTCCCAGCACACAACAGCAGAAATCCCCCATTCAAGGAGACAGTTAAGCTGCTTCACTTCTCAGTGACAGCTCCATAAGCCATGGTTGACTCAAGAGTGAAACTGTCTCTTTATTATTATTTCCAAAATATCTACAGCCATTTTCTTTAGCTCCCTACTCACACTCCAGTCACTGTGGTCCCACGGGTCCTCCAAAAAGCAGCTGGTGCAGGGATCAAAACTGGGAAGGCTATCCACACAAAAGCTCCCCACGTACCTGGAGGTTCCTTCATCCCAGTGAAATGAAGGCTTTCTCAGCCTCCTGGAGTTCAAGCATGCAGCTCAGCAAGAGGTTTGCTCTGAGTTCAAGATTTTGGTTATCACCTTATGACAGAGAAGTACTGGCCTGAAACAGTTCAAAGAAGGAAGTCCTGTGAGCTACATTTTGGCTAAAATAATGTGTTTGTAGGACATGGAAGGAGTGGATGATGAAATGTGGCAACAGGGTGAGCAGAAGGTTGAGCATCAAAGTCTGCATAAGGCTTCCCCTGGAGCTGTCACAGCTCTCCTAAAAAAAGAAATAAGCTCCAGACCTAGAATGTCTGCTTGAAAAGAATCAGTGAGAATCAGGGAGAAAAAATGTCCCTAAGTATGAGCTATGGCTAACATTAAGAAAGACAGAGGTTTTCAGACAAAGTAATGTAACTGTTTGATTGATGAATGAACAAGTTCCACACAGAAAAAAACTGAAGGAAAACACAAGGAAGCCCCAGGCAAATTTTTCAGAGAGGGCTCTGCTCTCTGACTATGAAGCATGAGTATTGCACAGGGGCAAGGAGTGGATACTCCATTCATATTTGAGTGTCTTCCCTGGGCTGCAGATGACATTGTTCCACTCATACTAGTGGAATGTGCCATGAGTAGGACCATTCCCAGAGCAAGGTATCCTGCAAGGCCTGACAGAGGAAAAGGCCTGTCAGGTACAGAAGATGCTATTCTATGCTCTTGAGAGACTCATGTTGCACTTCTGGGTCAGATTCCTCCAGAAAACCACTATATGTCAAAGGACTAGTCTGATGGATCCACACAAGCTCTTCCTTATGGCCACCTTCTACCCCTTTATACCTTGCCTCCTTTCAACAACTTAGAACCATCAAATAAGACAGGCACTATGAAGTGACATGACACCAGATGATATGTCTCGTTTCCAAGGACCACACTATTAGCAAAGAAAAAAAAGCCTTCTGCTCTGTAACAGTTGAGTTCATGGTAAAATTATATTCCACGCAAATAAAAAACTTTTTCACAGTGAGTGTGACAGAGCATTGGCTGCCCAGAGAGGTTGTAGAGTCTCCTTCTCTGGAGACATTCAAAACCCATCTGGATGCTTTCCTGTGTGACCTGGTCTGTGTGACTGGCAAGGGGATTGAACTAGATGATCTCTTGAGGTCCCTTACAATCCCTGATATTCTGGGATTCTGTGAAAAGCTGAGGCAGGAACACAGAGAAAACCAAGGTCTGATTTCTGTTTCCCAAAATCACATGTGACCGATGCAAAGCTCCCATCCTGATCAGAATCTTCCTCTCCCTCCAATCTATCTTCATGCTCCACTTCTGCTGGCACCAGCCATAGAACATGCTGAAGGAAGGCGATAGCATTTGCCTCTTGTGCCAGTGTTGTCTACACACTCCACAGCTACAGCCACCTCATCCACCCATGAGATGGAATTAAGGCTTTTTGACTCTTCTTCAGGGCCACCAGCAAACAACACAGTCACTGTCCATTTAGCTCCATGCCATCCTCCTTGAAAGGGAGTGCTTCAGGCACCTGATGTTGATGGTCCCAGGCTGCAGGGACATCTCCAAAGCCACCAGCAGGTCCTGATGACACTCCTGGATGTTCAGGGGGTACCTTGCCCTCACAAACTCATAGGCTGCCAGCAGCCTCATGCTATGCTTGACCATGAGGTACTGAATGACACAAGTAGGACCTAGAGAGTAACCATCCCTGCAGTGGATGAGGACACGCTTCCCTTTCACCAGAGAGGCTTCAATGCACTCATTGATGTCCCAGAAGCAGGGTTGGCCTTTTCTGTGATGATCCCCATGGAGTGGAGGCTGGATGTCAACCTTGAGGCGTGACCAACTGTGCCTGAACCCTCCCCGCTGGCACGTGCAGGGGATGATGCTGAGGCTGTGGTCCCTGGGCAGGCTGCTCATGTCAATGATGCTGTCAATGCCATTGGTGCACAGTGCCCGCCCACTGTAGGCAGCATTGAGGTTCCCCAGGTAGATGCCATCAGTTATCTGAGCGACAATGGGTCCTGTGAATGGGGAATATTCAGGCTCTCTTGGTTTTGGACCAGTGGATTCCTCAGAACATGGATTCTTCTTCCAGCCCCCTCTGAGGGACTTCTTGGACTTGGCATGAGGCAACGGACTGAAATCAGGCTTTGAACCCTGTGACAATGGTGAGAAGATGGAGAAACAACTGGAGAGCTTGGCCTTGGAAGAGGAGTCCACTGGACAAGGCAGAGAAGGAATGTGGTTGGGACTGGATCTGAGGACACAAGAATGGGATGCCTGCACCAGGGACTCTTTGCTGTTGGCGACCTCTCCACTCTCAGCATCTTCCACCTGCAGAAAAAAAAGAGAAATGACTGGTGAGACTGCAGAAACTCAGTTCTTCAGCTACATGAATGAGGAGGCACGAGCAGGAAGTTGGCTTTGCCCATGGCAACACTTGGAGACACCAAAGGCTGCACATCACCAGCCTAAATACCCAGCCATTCTGTTCCCCTGGGACAAGCACAAAGGCACTGTAAAGACTCACCTGAACCTGCAGACCTCTCTGCCAGACCTGGAGTGCCGACCTGCTGGAGCAGTGGTTCACTTCTGCTGATGGTGCTAAGCAAAGTGTCTGGTGTGTCCTGCTGGGCTGCCCAGCTACACACCCACCCTTCTCTCCAGGTGCTTCACTTTTACTCATCTCCAAGTTTGGACAAGAGCCTGTAAGGTAGAAATTATCCATATGTACTCACACACAGGCGCTTTCAGTATCAACACTGGCTTTTTAAGAAATAAGGTGTTTTATCCTTTTCTCTCCAGGGGGTACACTCTAAAAGGCTGCTGGAGAGGTCTGCAACTCACTGCAAGCTGGGGCCAGGAAGGACAGCATTTCAAACTGAAAACAAAGAGATAAAGAGCACCTGCAGGGAGAAGGCAAATAACAGAAAACCCCTCTGGGTGAAGCTTCATTCCCCAGCAATGGAGAGGCTGTGTTAGCTAGGGTTTGGGTGGCTCAGTTCCCAGCTCAGCCTCACACACAGATCTCACTCCTTACCAGAGCTTTTCCCACTTCCACTCCGGACACTTGGACCAGAAGATGCCTTGGATGTTGCCACAGCCTGGCCCTTCCTCCGTGGCCCCAGGCTGGGTTGGCAGGTCCTCTGGGAAGCCAACAATCAACACCTCTGCTCAATATGGTCCATGCTCAGGCCTCCAGTAGCTGAGGTGATCCCTTTGGCATTTCCTTCAAGCCTGCCCCTGGGTAGTATTACCACAGTGACCTGACAACCAGATCACAATCCTCCACATGTCTGCACGTCCTCAAACCCTGCTATAGACTAGGATATGATCCAAGACGTATCAGAACAGACTGAGACCACTGTGTGCTCAAAAGAGAACAGTTGCAACATGTCTTCACTGTTCAAAGATCTTTTGGGCTCTGCTGTTTTTGGTTTTGGAACTTTACGTACAAAATAAAGAAACAGCGAGAACTCCATGTTAATAAAAAATAATTACAAATAAAAGTGGCCAAAAAGCTCCAAAAACAAGACCAATAAAGCACAAAGTTCTTCTCTCCCCAAGGTCAGTGACTGCCCTACAAACCAGTGGCCATGACGGGAACGATTGTCCAGGATTTACCCATTTCAAACTCACTGACTTCTGCAAGTGCTGTCTGACCCCAGACATCACATTTTATCAACAAGCTGGGAGCTTCAAAGACCTTTATCACCCTCACCCACCTGCACAACACCGAGAGAGAGCCATGGGAGAAGACAGCTGCAAAGCAATGGGCCTCTGGAAGGTCTTCTGGAGGTGCTTCGCAATTAAGCCTGGGAAGGGAAAGGGTAAGTTCACACCAAGCCAGAAAAAATCAACACTCAACCCCATTGAGCAACTTTCAACACCATTTCCCATGCTGCTTACTTCAGGGTGTATGTGAGATAAGAGTTTTCATCTAGGTAGACCTGAGTTTAGTAAATACCCAAAAGTCAGGCTTGGTGTGGGATGAGTGCAAGCAAAGAGACCTTCAGAGGATTTTATTTCTGGCCGTTGCAAATGTGATTGTGTCCCTTGTCACATCCAGAGTAAAGCTCCCCACCAGCTTTTTATAGCACCAAGGCAAAGTGTTCTAACTGGGATATCTTAAGTGACATCCTTCACGTCAAAATTCATTCTCCTACACTCAAAATTTTTGAAAGTTAAGAGGAAGATGCTCTCCATCCAGGGGAAATGCAGATACCAACAGGGCAGAAGCCTCCACCTGAGGCAGTCACCTCCTTCCCAGTCAGTGTTTAGAGCTGGCTCTTCGAAGGGTTCAATTCTTCTCTTTCTAAACAAGCAATGAATAATTGCCCATTTCCCACAGATTGACCACACATAACTAGCTCAGACAGATGTCTCCACTGTCCCTGTCTATGAGCAGGGTGATGAAACACTTGTTTGCAAGACTACCACCTTCCCAGACACTGCTCACAGGACTTAAAATAAAGTCTGGGCTGGGCTGTTTGCAGGTCAAGACCTTATTTCAGCTCAGCTGAACTGTGATTCCTACCCTGTGTCTGTTTCTGATCAAACTGAACGTCAGTAAGTGCCCTCGGGGGGCTTCACCACCTTAGTGTGAAGTTAGCAAGGCTGGCTGAGAAACCTCTGTCTCTTTGATATGCAACAAGTCATTGCAGATGGGCATCCACTCACCTGTAATCCCCATCTTCTTTGGGGGACATTTTTTACCCGGCAGAGTGACAGCACTGAAATCTTTGGACTGCTTCTCCCCCAGCTCCATCTTGCAAAGACCTAAAATACAAAGAAGTGGAAGATTTAAGGTTTCTAGGTCTGTCCACAAAGTTCAAAAGGAAGTAGCAATCGGAGAGCATCTCCACATATCATTTATCAGTCCTTTGGCTGGACATGGCTGTTTGGGAGCACAAGGCTGTTGGTTATGACTGTTTGGGCAGGAGGCTGCTCCTCCATGAGGGAAATCCTACTCCCTTCCAATCCAAGGCAGTGAAAGGTGCACTGGAGTGTAAAGTGGTCCTAAAAACACCTCTGAGTCACCAGACTGATCTGGAAGCAAAACAAGCCCAGTCCAGGGTGGGAACAGTTCCAGATAAGAGCCAGGGTAGAGAAAAGGGAGCAGAGAAAAGGGACAGAGATATGAGACAAGGGAAAGGAGGCAGAAAAGAGGAAGCAGGAAAGAGGGAGCAAAGGGTAGGGGAAAGCGGATAGGAAGAGGAGCAGAGATAAGGGCAAGGCTCCTTCACCGAGAAAGTGAACGAGCCATCCACAGCAGAGTCGGACAGAGCAGAGGGAGGCAGCAATCACCCCGACAGACAAGAAAGGATCATCCCGCACTCATCCTCCCCGCATCCCTCCAGCTCACAGCTTCAGCACAAAGCTCCTCGTTCCCTCCTTTCCTTTCCCGGAGATCCCAGCGCCAGTCACCTCCTCTTCCTCCCACCCCTTTCCCATCGGCGGGAAGGACGAGGGGGTCTCTCCCAGTACCCCTTCCCAGTACCCCTTCCCAATAGCCCTTCCCAGCGCCCCTTCCCAGCACCCCTTCCCAGCATCCCTTCCCGACACCCCGCTCTCCCATCGCGGCTTCCCAGAGGCCACTCGGCCGGACCCAGCCGTTCCTCCCACCCCGCACCGCGCAGGGCCCCTTCAGCAAAGTTTCACCACCCACTTTCCCCTCCTGTGTCCGCACTCCTTTCCCCCCCCCATTTGGCACCCCCTCTCATTTAGCACCCCTTCTCCCCGCCGCGGGGCTTTACCGTGGGCGAGGGCAGGATGTCACGGCCGGCGGGGGTCGGGGTCTGGCGTCTGGTCCCCGTCTCCCCCCAGCAGCCCTCCTTTGGGATGAGGCAGTGCGGGGAAGCCTGGGAGATGTAGTTCCAGTAGGAAGCGTGTCCGTTCCTCCCTCCCACACACACACCCTTCCGCAAAGAGAACGAACGGGACACGACGGGGCTCCAGGCGGTGGGAGCCCATGGCAGAGCCCTCCGTGTCTTCCCCTCCACGGTGGGGACTACCAGCTTTCCTCACAAACCTCGGGTGACCCTTGCGTGGGGCCTCACTCCACTCTCACGCACCAACAGCATCCCCCTCAGCATGGCCAGGGGGCTGCCGGCATCCCCCACTTTTTTCGAGAGCCTTGAACAAAAGCCAATCACCTTCTCCTTTGCCCCAGGGTTTTGAGCTTGGAGGCATCCTCATATTCCTTACTGTGAGGTTGGTGAGAAACTCTTGTGGAGAAAAGCTCATCTTGACTTAATGTTTGTCCTCACTTTGGACCATTAATGACTACCCTCTTCCTTGATCGAGATGTGTGTTTGGTCTTCATTCAGGCTTTTTGGTCTTACTTTTGCCTGCCCTTTCATAACAGCTCACATCTTTTGCCCAGCTGGGTGAAGGAGGCAGGGGTAGGTACTGGGAAGCCAAAATTAGATGCCTTTCCCCAGAACAAGGTGCAGCTTGAAGTGAGGACATAATTTGGAAGGTTGTGGATCCTCCCTTTCTGGAGGTGTTTAAGGCCAGACTGGGTGAGGTATTGAGCAACTTGGTCTAGTGGGAAGTGTCCCTGCCCATGGCTGGGGGGTTGGAACTAGATGATCTTTAAGGTCCCTTCCAACACAAACCATTCTATGATTCTATATTCCCTCTCTCCCCCCCCCCAACAACCACAAGGGATAAAGATGTGGTTTGGAATTAAAAAGCTGTAAGGCTGCATAAGACCCTCCAAATCCTGGAGATGAGGCTTTCAGAAAGTTTCTTTGCATGACAAGACATAAGACTGTGAGACACGGTGATGCTCATCACCAAGTATTTGTAAAACAGGCACGCCTGATCCTTGGGAGAAAAGCTAAAAGCTCAGATACTATCCAGCTTTCAAAAACTGCAAGAGTGGCCAAAAAATCTGTGGCTGGAAGAAAGCCAGCACATACCCAGGCTGAATGATGACAGCCCATAATCATTTTTATTTCATGGCAGATGACCAGCTACAAGTATGTCTAAGGCTCAGCCTTCTCCTGGTGTGGCTCTTCTGTTTGATTTCCTCAAATGCAGAAACAAATATCATAAAAATCACTGAATAAGGGAGCAATGTGCTTTGGGAGGGACTTCTGGATGTCAGAAGTCTTGGATCTGGATGTAAATAATTGAGACTATAAATCTTAATGGCAAATACCTCGATTTTCAGTCCTTCTTGTCTCTTTTAACAGTCCACTCCCTGACTCAAGCCCTGATTTTTGCCTTGGCACCATCTTACAAAGCTGCTCATTAAATGCAGAGGGGCCGTCCCTTGCATGAAGCAGAGGAACGAACTCACACCAGATATCTCACACTATTCATACTGGTTTTGGAAACCCACTTTTTCTCCCCCAACCCACCAGCAAAAGCCCCTCTGCCCTTGTGGTGCAGGATCAGACTAGCTCCTGCTTCTTGGAAAAGGCCACATGAGCACATCCAGCATCACTGCCCACCAGCTGGATTTGTGGTGATGGGAACAAGCTTGCACAAGAGTACCAGAGCATCACAGCTTTCTCTCCCTCTTGTTCACACACTCCATCTCCAGAAGAAGGAATCTGGTGAGACTCTATGAGGGTCACAAACAAGATGACACAGGGCCATGCTTGGAGCATGTACCTGCTCTGCCCTCTAGATGCAGATGGAGGAATCCAGCATAGACACAAGACAAGGAGGAACTGGTGTACCCCTCCTTTAGCTTTTGTTTTTGTTGCATCTTCAAACGGGAAATCCTCCTGCCCCAACTGCTCCAAGTACACAAGAAGCATCAGTTAACTGGAGAGGCTCAGACATCTGACCTTGGCAGATGGGGGACAACCAGTCTTGCCAAGGCCAAGGTGAAAAGGAGATGCTTACATATGAGATGAGGCTCTTCTCTTACCTATGAGTAGGCTCTCAAGAGGGCTGAGTTCTCTTTGGGTGAAATAAGCCATGAAACGAAGCTCAGCTCTGCCAGCCCTGCTGCAGAGAGCTGGCAGCAGATACCAAAAGGATCAACTCAAAGCCTTATTGTAAGAGCACGAGACAGATTGAGAAGGAAAAGCAGTGATGGAGGAAGAAATTGGCTTTGGTGGTGCATTAAAAACTGGAGCAGGGTGGAGACTGTCCCCACCTGCTCTCTCGCCTCTCCTTCTTGAGCAAACAAGTCAGTTTGCTGAGTTTCTCAACACCAAGGACCAGCCCAAGCTGCCTGGAGCTGGCCCAGCTGGGTGCTTGCTTCAGGAGCACCCATCTCCCCCCAAAAGAGCCACAAACTTCTCTTGCCAGCTCTTCTAACCTGGTGACTGCCTGAGCAAGGCCAAAGCTGGAGAGCACTGGCATTGGCTGTAATCTTTCACAAGGAGGGGATGTTCCTGCACTTTCTTCAAAAAAAGGGTGTAGGAAAAGCACAAACACACACACGCAAGAAATACCCTGTTCCCAACACCTCTAAAACCCTTCTGGGTCCTGCAAGCATCACCACATAGTATCACTAGTACCAAACCCGATGATGAATTTGGGATCCCAAACCCCCTTCAGTGATAGTCATAGTCATCTAGGTTGGAAGGGACCTTTCAGATCATCTAGTCCAACCATCAGCCCAACTCTGACAAGCCTCATACCTGGATGGGGACTCGAACCCCTGACCCTCAGATTAGGAGTGCAATGCTCTCCCCACTGAGCCATACTCCTTTCTGCACAACCTGTTCCAACCTGATTTAAGGCCGTGACTGAAGGTTAAGGCTTTAAATCATCCCTATACAAGTCTTTTTCAGGTGACTGATTTCCTCCTCCATCTCATTAGCAGCCACCGGCAGATGCTGTTTCCCCAGCAGAAGCCACACTCTTATTACTGCCATCTCCAAACCACCCTGTCATTCCTTCCCTCCTCACGGCCGCAGCAAAGCCTGGAGAATATTTATCAGGAAGCAGACACAGCAGGTTTTTATGGTTAAGCTCAGGTAATTAATCTCTGCAGAGAGTTTTCATAATCTTCCTCACCTTCACCGTGTTTGTTTAACTCTCGGATGGTTGCTCCATGGAGCTCTGGGAAATTGCAAATTAACTGCTTTTCAATATTAATGGCTTTCCATTCATGCACCAGGCTCTCTCCTCTCTCCAGAGCTTGAGCAATAGTTATTACTATAATTATTATTACTATTATACTTTCCTTTTGTCTTATGGGTCTAAATGCAATGACATCTTTTGTGTGCTGTAGCTGCTTTGTAGTAGAATTATTTTGCAGTGATTCCCTTCTCCATCCCAAACACAGAGAGATCCCTCCCACAGATGTCTGCAAGGAGCTGTTCTCAAGCCACCCCAAACTGCAGCATACTCAGGGATAAGTAAGGACAGTAGCACCTCTCCAATGTCCTCATCCTTCTAGGAAGGATCTTTACTTATTTAGCCCTAACCCCAAAGCCCCACAGAGCAGGGCAAGGCAGGATATGTGTCCACAAAACCCTCACTGATTATGTCACCCAGAGGTGACATGAGGGCTGCAACTCATCATTCACCAGTGTCATGTGATCTGATCAGGGCATGAGTGACAGCCTGGGCCCTTCCACCCTGGCAACAGCTTCAGGAGCCAGTGGTTCTACCCTTGCTGCACCAGCACAGTAGGACCACATGGTCCACATTTCTCTCCTCTCAAGATTCTTATCCTTGTTTAAAAGCCTTCCCAACACATGTGAAGTCTTCCCAAGAACTTGCCTCTTTTTGAGTTAT
The DNA here is from genome assembly GCA_013400935.1 of Turnix velox. Classification (NCBI taxonomy): domain Eukaryota; kingdom Metazoa; phylum Chordata; class Aves; order Charadriiformes; family Turnicidae; genus Turnix; species Turnix velox. The sequence goes on along the minus strand of VZTY01016797.1, from coordinate 6,482 downwards.
TCACAGCCAAAGAAACTGCCCACCCCAGGCTGCCAATGCTTTAAAAACACCAGTGGACTCTGTGGTTTTTCATGACCTTGAAGCTCTGTGTATTTTTTTCCCCTTTCCTGCAAGTGGTTGGGATGAGTTGGCTCCTGCATTCACACCAACCCATCTTGTATCCTCTTCTTCCATGTCCAGCCTTGCATTGGAGTGCAGAGCTGCTCTGCTCCAGCAGAGCATGGCATGAGCTGCACCAGCAGCCAGATTATCTCTTGTCCAGAAAGAGCTCCCAGTTCCCTCTTTGCTGACACTGAGCTGGAACCAACACATCTAGATGCTGATGAGCAGAAGCCACTCACCCCTCCACAAGCTCTCTGTCCTGCCTCCCATGTGGAGGAGAAGACCCCCCACTATATAGGAGGCAGGGGCAGCTTGAGGTGGGACTTCAGTCCCAGGGCTTTGTCCACCACATCTGGGGGCTGCAGGCTGTGCCACTGGGCGAGGGGCCGGCGGGGGTTGGACAACATGTCAGACCAGTGCCTCAGCTGGTTGCCTGTAGCACGGCAGCCCAGGAAGAGTTTGCCAATGGGCTCATTCTTGGTCACTTTGTCATGATCCCAGACAGAGATGACCACATCCACATTCTGGGGAGGAAAGGACACAAAAAAGGGTCAATGAGAGGGCCTTTTCCACAGGGGGACTTGCTTGGCTCTGGGCAATGCAGGAAAACCCACCTGGATTTGACTGAAAGGCACCTCAAAAACAAACATCTCATTGAAGTAGGGGCTTAAGGTGTTTTTCTTCACACTTGTCATCTTCTTCTTCCATTTCTTCCTATTTAGAATGAGATGCACCTTGACAAAGGGATCTGAGAAGAAGGAAGACATGGCTGGCAAGGACAATTTTTGATGGAGGATCTCAGCCCCAAAACAGCTTCCCTGGGCCACTCCAAACAAAGCAATGTATCCCACTGCAACTCCTCATGGTGAGCATTCACCACTCTTTCTCTTGGAAGCCTCCCCAGATCTCACTTCCCACTGTCAAAAGCTTTCTGGATAACATGAAGCCATGATGTCTTCTCCTGGAAGATACACCTATCTACAGCTGGAGTATCTGTGATAGGGAAGGCTGTGAGCCAGCTAGGTGCTGAGTAGGTGATGGCAGCAGGAAGCACTGAGAGCTTTCAAGGCTTTGCAGCTCTTGGCACTGTCATTAAGGCTTGGGCAGAAGTAGGGAGATCTGAACATGAGCGGCCCCTGCTGACCTGAGAGGCCATCGGAGTCCATTCGTTTCAGCTTCTTGGCTTCCAGGATGAGCACAGTCAGCTTGCCAGTGCTGGGGACATAACGCAGTGAGAAGCAGATCTCACCCAGGTGCTCTTCCTGAAGGAGAGATTGCAGCAATGAGCAGTGGACAGAGGAGCTAGCTCACCTGGAGCTGGAGCACCATTCTGGCCCCAAGTTTCCTGGTTCTTCACCCAACTCATGCTTGTTCTATGAGCCTGCTTCTTGGGATGGTGTCAAGCAAAGTAAGAGCACATCCTTCCCACTCTCCCAGGACTTACCTCCACTTTACTGGCCACCACCAGGTCACTCCACTGCTCAATGACATGCTGGAGGTTGACACTGGCCAGTGGCAGCCGGACCTCACCAATGATGTTGTGCTTGGCAAAGCGGTTGAAGTCATAGACTTGCATCACCAGCATGGATTCAGGCACCTCTGCCTGGGGTACCTGCAGGGAAGAACCCAAAAGTGGTAGCATTGCCCTACAGGACAGGGAAATGGTTGCAATAACAGGTCTTTCTCTCTGATGCCTCCCCATCCCAGTTACAAAAGCATCTCCCTTGGAGAGGAATGCTTGGAGAGCATTTGGAGAGCCCAGGTTGCAGTGCCCAGGGAATGCTCTTGATGGGACCAAAAAAACATCATCATTAATAGTTTCCTACCAGGAAAGTGAAACTTTCATTGAAGACAGGGTTCAGGGTCTTGCGGTAAACCTTAGTCTCATACTTCTTCCTCATATCAGACGTTAGGTAGACAATCACATATGGATCAGATGTACCTCCACTGTCCATGGCCTTGAGCTCTGCTGCCTGCTTCACACCAACTTTCAGCTTAAAGGGAGTGATGTACAAGGTCAGAAGATGCATCAAGATGGGAACAGATGAACAAGGGCTCAGTGGAAAGCAAACAAGAACAGCAGGGAGGACAGCTCCATGCCCCATGAGCATAAGAGCCATCAGGCTGCAGGCAGGGGGAGAGGGTCAAGAGGATATGATCAGTGGGCAGCAAAATGGGACCATGAGAGAGCAAATCCTTTTCCCTGCCATGACACAGCCACAACCATTCCCACCTCCTGTGCACGGAAGTTGTACTCCAGGGAGTACTGCAGCCTTCCTCGTCCTCTCTGCTCCACATCCTGTTCCAGGTCTTCTATCTCAGGCTGAACCTGCAGCAGAGAGCAACACTACCCTCAGGACAAGATCAGCCACATCCCAGGGACCAGGCAGCAAGCCAGCAATCCTCTTGGGTAGGAGGGAGCTGGGAGAGAGGGGACAGCAGGACGCACAAGGCTGGCAGTGGTAGAGCTGCTGACAGCATGCAAGTTGACTCTCTCCTTCTTCTTGGGCTTCTTCTTGCAACAGCAGCAATTGATGATGCAGATGAGGAAGAGGAGGAGGAGAACAGCTGCTGCCACAGCCACAGTGATGAGTGCCCATTTGGGTACTGGTGCAACAACCAGGAAATAGAGATGGACAGAAGAGTTAAAACGAAGCAAAAACTATGCATTTAAACCCCTTCCTAGTGAGGAAGGAGTAGCACTTCCAAAATTGCTGCTATAATTCTGGATAGGGCCGATGTAAGGAGGCTGTGGCTGGAGAACATTGTCTAAATGGGCATCAAGAAAGCCCTGTGCTCCTGGAGTGGCATGGTTTCCCTCTGCAACACCCCACCCCAAAGGACCCAGATGGAAAATGGGGTTGGGAGGGAGGGAAAAGTGGATACACTGCCTCAGAGACCAAGAGTTCTCCTGGATAACATTGACTGAGGAAGTAGGGCAAGAACTTGTGTACTCACGTGGAATTCGGCTAAGCCAGCTGCCCAGGAAGCCTGGCCGAGCTGTGGTGGTCATGGTCATGGAGCTCCTGGTGAGCGGGGCAGATGTCACCTTGTCTATCCTGGTTGCCACCGCCATGGTTAAACTGGGGTGATCTGGGGAAGCAAGAAAATTAACAGGGTGGGGATTTCTTTTCCTGTAGTGTGTGTGCTGCCAGTGGCCCAGGGCTCTAATGAGAGCAAATACAATTAAAACACAGGGTTCATCGTAAGCATTTAGGGCTTGGCTACCTTGGCAATGAGGTGTGAAATGGAGCCAGAGGGAGCTGCAGGCAGGAAGGGCTCTGTGCCTACAGCCTTCTCATTCATAATCTTGCAAACCTGCCTTGGAAAGGGCAGAGGGGAGTGGGATATGGATTAAAAGTTTTCTTTCAGTTTTTTTGAGAGGAGAAATCACCTGGCTATAGGGCAAAAAAACTCAGGACTTACTTTGAGCTGTCTCTCCCCTTCCCAGGCAGCATGAGCTAAAGGGTTTACTCAGCCCCAGGCAAGCCCAACCCTTTGCTAACAACACTTTTGGGATATTTTATCCCCACTCCATGACTGAGAACCGAGAGGGTTTCCTCCTGAGCTTACAGGGGGGCTGGTGCCAGCATTGCAGGTGTCAGTATTGCCATTAGGCTGGGGACACACCAGCTCAGAAACCTTGCCTAAGCCTGACCCATACGCATGGCAATGCTGACATTGCTTGAAGAAAAGCTTCAAATTTAAAGCAGAATGTTTTTTCACTACTGCAAGCCTCTTATTTTATCATGAACACTTCCTTGTAGCCAAAACTTTTCCCTTTCCTCCTTCTGGGTAAGAAGCAACAGCAGGAGAGGTGGGCAAGAAGCTGTTCTGTGCAGCCATCACAGTGCTGGTGGCACCCTGCCCAGTGCAGTGACAAGAGGCTGGCAGGTATGTGCCTGTTTGCCTCGGCTGCCCCAGCCACCCAGCTCTCATCTGAGAAGGTCCCTGCTTAAGCAGCCAACAACATCTCCTTCTGCCTATGCTTTTCCTACACTGCCCACTTTCTGCCCACCCCTCAGGGCCATGGCTCCTTGAATGGGGATCCTTCTGGGGACAAACCACTCTCGTGATTCCTCCTACTGAGCTCACAACGCCAGCAAGAACCTTTAATTTTTCTGAAAGTGGGCTTTTCTTCCTGTGGGCACAGGGCTGGAGGGATGTGGGCACTGCTGTCATCTCTGCAGCATCATCACTGAGGCAATGAGGTGCAGGTTAAGTGACTTGCCCAGGGGCACTTGACACAGCTCTGCCCAAGCTCCATTTGAAGCCTCACCACCAGCAGCTTTAATGCTTGGCTTCTCCTGTTCCCACACAAGGAAATTGGTGGCAGGTGACATGCTCATGATCCTTGGGAGGCACTGGGCTGTGGCTTCAGGCTGTGGAGGTGGGTGGACACGACAGTATGGGCAGGCAGGCACCCACCCAGCACAGAATTAAAATTACTTTTTCCCTGCCCAGACTCCATGGACTGTGTTACATTAGTCTGATGTTAGCCCGAATTAACAAAAAAAAGGCTCATCCCTTTAAAAAGAGGTCAGCCCTGTGGGGTGACCTGACCTGAAGTGATGGGGACAGCCCTGCTGTGGTCTGGGAGAGGCGGCATAGTCCCGCTGCTCTCTGCAAGGACCATCAAGCAATCCTGCTCCTGGAAAAGGGGCTGGGGAAGTCCTGTTACCCACTTCTGTGCTGATCAGGCTCCCAAAATCACACTTACCAATATGTCTTTTTCCCAGTCTTAATTTCCTTTCTTCCCTGTGAGAGCTCCAGGACCAGACACCACAGGTGGCAGGGGCATGTTGTGGGGTGAGATGGGACCCTGCTCGGTGCAGAGCCAAGGGTGCAGCAGGGATGGTGGCTGCACAGCACGGCCGAAACAGGAAAGTCTGCTTTGCCAGCCCAGGAACCGGACAGCCCCAGCAGCTCTGTCAGCCCCACCTTGCTGCTGACCCAAGCAGTGCTCACGCAGGTGAAAAACTCCCTGCTGGACCAGGAAGCAAAACCTGCCCTTCTGCCTGCAAGAAATCAATGGGCATGACTGTGCCCAGCAAATTCACTTCTTCAAGTCATCCTTGCAGCAATGCTAGGCTGGACCAGGCAGCTGCAGGCAGAGTAAGGGGACAGATGCTTGCAAAGGGTGGGCTGTGTGGCTGCATCCATCCCTGGGGAGCCCTGCTCTTTGGGACCTGAGGTGGACAAGGCACCTGATGATTTAATGTATCATGACAGGGCCTGGGAAATGTGTGCCACAGTGGGGATGAATGGAAATAGAATCATACAATCATACAATGTGTTGAGTTGGAAGAGACCTTCAAATGTTACCTGATCTGATGCCTCTGCAGTAAGCAGGGACATCTTGCACTAAATCACGTTGCTCAGAGCCTCATAAAACATGACTCCAAATGTCTCCAGGGCTGGAGCCTCCACCACCTCTCTCTACAAGATGTACCAGTGCCTCACCACCCTCATGGTGAAAAACTTCTTCCTAATGTCTAGTGTAAACCTGGCCTGCTCTAGTTTAAAACCATTGCCCCTTGTCATATCACTACATGCTATGGACAAACAGTCCCTCCTCACTCCAACACTGCAGGAAGAACAGAAGGGCAAGGAGCAGCAACAGGCATATGGCCAAGAGTGATTTCACTGGCATCCACATCATACTACATTTATGCTTATACACTTCTTTCCTCGCTGACAGTTCAGCAAAGTCAGCCCAAAACCTGCCTTGTCACCCCACAAATCTGGGCAGTGGTGGAAGCAGGGAGCCATACTGTCGGTAAGTGATGCCTGATGCAGACAGGAAGGGAGAGGCTTCAGAAACCAGACCCATCCCAGCTCCGCCTAGCCCCCCTGGATCTCTGGACCTGCCAGATTTTCACATGGTAATCAAAATATTGCCATATTGAACAGATGTCCACGGGAGAGGTGTTGGGTCTTCCTTCAGGCCACCAAAAACCTGGCTCTGATCATAAGCACTCTGTGTTCCTACTGCTCAGAGAAGCATCATCTGCAGGAGCAAGAGATGCTGTGGGAATGGTGCTGCAGCAATCCTCTGGGGAGGAGATAGAGAAGCCAAAAATCTATTTGCTCAAAACTGGCAGAACTGGAAAATGCGAAGAAGAAAGGTATAAGGGGGTCAAGGGGAAAAGGGAACATGACTAATAAAATAAGCCATTCCTCTGTGTCAGCCCCCAACCCATTGGTCAGAAAGGGTGTCTTGAAATACCCTGGTAGCATGAGCCTCCCAGGGCTCAGTGCAGCACAGTCCACCTGGGGAGTAAGGTCTCAGCCCAAAAATCACCCCATGGCTTGTCATTAGACAGCTTCCAGAAAAGAAGAGAAAAGGGATCTGGGATCGCTGAGCAGACGAGCTCCAG
>VZTY01016796.1:0-14319 GCA_013400935.1 Turnix velox | reverse complement strand
CCCTCTCTGGAGGTGTTCAAGACCAGGCTGGACAGGGCACTGAGCAGCCTGATGTAGTGGGAGGTGTCCCTGCCTATGGCAGGGGGGTTGGAACTCCATGATCTTTAAGGTCCCTTCCAACCCAAACTATTCTATGATTCTATTGATAACCCACTATTAACAATATTAATGATACAAAGGCTTCTGTAGATAAATTCCTTCTGAAGATTGAGGACTGGACTAGATGATCTTTTGAGGTCCCTTCCAATCCCTGACATTCTGTGCTTCCTTTTCTTTTTTCTCAATTTTTTGTTTTGTTTTTGTACAACAGAAGAGCACAACCAGCTCTGCAATGTTTAGACCCCCAAGTTCAGCTACTGGAAGAAAGGCTGAAACAAGGTAAACTGCCACAGAAATTATTCTGACTCAACAGCTTATACATGATTGTGGCAGACATTCCAATTATTTGGGAGTTTTTACAAACCTGCTGTGCCTGGAGCATGGGCAATTCCTGTTCCATCACTGTTAAGATTCCTACTTGTAGAGGATTTGTGATGAAAACGGAGCAGACAGGGAAAGGAGGGACAGCTGAAGTCATGAACTTCATTATGAAACATTTTCCTCTATCACAGGTCTTTTTTTTTTAATTTTTTTGATCAGGAAGATTGAGATTATACTTAAGCAAATTCAAATCTCATCCATCACAATACACCTAACACAAAACCAGGGCAATGCTAAGGAAATGCAGCTCCAAGAAGTGTCTGTGGATCAAAGTGACCAGATCATAACAGCTGGAGGAATCCCAAGTGAATTTGTTCTGTTTTTCTTATATTTCTCAGCTGCACTCCTGACATGCACAGCACAGAGATTTTTTTTTTCCCTCAGCCAAGCCAGGGTATTTATTACTTTGGAAATACCTGCACACAGCTTTTCATGGTGCGTAACTAAATGTGCAACAGTTCCAGGTCTGAATGAAAAACAGAGATAAAGAATGAAAAATAAAGTCCTAGCTATTTCTTGGTGCTTTCCTAGGCAATCTGTCCTTCAAAGATGTGCAGTGGAGCAGTTTGCTGAAGGGGAAATGGGATGGGATGGGACAGCTACAACTCCATTTCCCCTTCATTCCCTGTTTTCATTCCTTCCCCTTTGTAAAGCCACAGATTTCTCCACTTCCAGAAATTTAAATGGTGCAACATATTCCTCTGCTCCACACGGGGTTTACCTCACCTCCTGAGATAATCATTCCCAGCTTCATCAGGCAGGAAAAGGTAAAAACTCTTTGCTACAACACAGCAGAGCACCACACCTGATGGCTGCACACACTGCCCACTTGGCCATGTATTTCTTGTGGTTTAATGAAAGGCTGATGAAGAATTTTCACCCTGTTCTCCTGAGGAAAGGTCACCAATTCTCAGTTCTCAGCCTGAGTGGATAAGTGTGGTTACAGGACCAGCTCAGTGTATTTATTTTCAGTGGGAGATGTAAAATTAATGGCAGGCAGCTCGAACTGCTTCTTTATCAGCATCCAAAAATGCAAGTTATAGAATTGGACTGTGACCCCCCTGCCTCTGCCCTCTCACCTTCTTCAGACCAGCTCACTGCCTCTGCAGCTTAGTTCTCCAAGAATCACTGGACAGCACGTCCATCAAAGACAACTACAAGCCTAAGAGCTTAATTAACATCTGATCAGTGAAGCCTCCTAATCACTGAAGTCAGTATAGCAAATATTTAGTGATCTACAGCTTGAAAAAAGCTGAAAACTATTGCTTTAGTTCAGTCACTGTTGAACCTTAGGCAGGGATTAATTCAGGGAAGTCCTGTTGCCTGTGCTGAGCAGGAGGTCACACTACACAATCCTATCAGTCCCTCCTGGCCTTAAAATCCACGAATATAAAATGTAAAACCCACTAAGGCCTTGTCACATTTATTTTATATGGTGCTCCTGCACTTCTGTTCATTCCTGGGGGATTTACCCCCCTGTTTCATCTTGCTCTGTGTAGTGCAAAAGCTTTGAAATTCTGCAATTGCTACAGTATGCCAGCCCCTAGTGTTCAAATTCCTGACATAAACTCTTACATAGCTACTCCCCTGGGCTGCTTTTATGGCCAGCATGGGGCCTGGCATTGCATCACCAGCTGAGATCTTTGATGCCAGCAAAAACTCCACGGGTGCTGCAAGAAGCAGTGGTTATTAATGTTTATTTAATATGCACAATTTCATTTTTTTCCCAAAATCTCGATCTGCTTGGTGAAAACCTCATGTTTTGCCACTCAAACCAAATAAAGATCTCTTATAAAAATGCAGCCCAGAGTTCTGCCAGCTGCCATGATTCTGCAAAGATGGGATTAGTTTTCTCCTTCTCCTGGGAAGGGACCATCAGTAAAAGTTTCACTCCAAGTTCTGCACTTGGAGCCTGAAATCCTACAATCGTAGAATCATAGAAAGGTTTGGGTTGGAAAGGACCTTAAAGATCATCTAGTTCCAACCCCACTGCCATGGGCAGGGACACCTCCCACTAGCCCAGGTTGCTCAATGCCTCATCCAGCCTAGGGCTTAAACACCTCCAGGGAGGGGCAACCAGTTCCAGATAAGAACTTTGTTCTTATCTCCAGCCTAAATCTGCCATTTTCCAATTTGCATCCATTCCTTTTAGTCCTGCCACCTTGTACCCTATTAAAAAGTCCTACCCCAGCCTTTCTGTAGGTTCCCATCAGGTATTGATAAGCTAAGAGATCCTTCTTGAGACATCTCACCTCCAATCTGAACAACCCCAACTCTTTCAGCCTGTCCTTGAGGTCTGTTTTAAATAATTTCAATATTTTTGGCATCAGATGAGTTTTGAACCATTCATAACCCAGAAGCAGCATACCTACAGGGCTACCAGATAACTGCTTACAACTTCATAGAATCATAGAATCATAGAATAGTTTGGGTTGGAAGGGACCTTAAAGATCATCGAGTTCCAACCCCCCTGCCATAGGCAGGGACACCTCCCACTACATCAGGCTGCTCAGTGCCTTGTCCAGCCTGGTCTTGAACACCTCCATAGAGGGGGCATCCACAACCTCTCTGGGCAACCTGTTCCAGTGCTTCACCACCCTCACTGTAAAGAATTTCTTTCTCATGTCATGTCTGAGTCTACCTCCCTCCAATTTCCATCTGTTGTTTCTAGTCCTCCCATCCCATATTATGTTAAAAATTCCTTCCCCTGCCTTTCTGTAGGACCCCCTCAGGTACTGAGAAGTTACTCTGAGGTCCCCCCTGAGCCTTCTCTTCTCCAGGCTGAACAACCCCAACTCCTTCAGCCTGTCCTCATAGGGCAGTTGCTCCAACCCTTTGATCATCTTCGTGGCCCTTCTCTGGACCCTCTCCAACAGCTCAATGTCCTTCCTGTGTTGAGGGCTCCAGAACTTCACCTGATGTCTTGACTGCTTTGCAAGCTGCTCAGCTGCTACCTAAAGCTTTGGTGTTAAGCAAGTGTAAGCCTACCAAGATAAATCTGCACAGGTTAGAGGAACAGACATTTCAGCCTCCAACAGGTAGACATGCCCTGCTATACTAAGCAGCTAAAGGTCTCAGCTAACCTGGGTGTTTTACTATGAGCTTTAGGACTCATTAATATTCTTGGAAAAAGAACAAAATAGTAATATGCACCCTTGCCATGACTACCTTCACAAAATGCCAACGACTATTCTAAAGAAAGCTTCACTTGAATTTTCAGCTAACACTTGCCTCAACAACACAAATAGAATCACAGGATCATAGAATAGTTTAGGTTGGAAGGGACCTTAAAGATCATCGAGTTCCAACCCCCCTGCCATAGGCAGGGACACCTCCCACAACCTCTCTGGGCAACCTGTTCCAGTGTTTCACCACCCTCACTGTAAAGAATTTCTTTCTCATGTCATGTCTGAGTCTACCTCCCTCCAATTTCCATCTGTTGTTTCTGGTCCTCCCATCCCATATTATGTTAAAAATTCCTTCCCCTGCCTTTCTGTAGGACCCCCTCAGATACTGATAAGTTATTATGAGGTCCCCTCTGAGCCTTCTCTTCTCCAGGCCACTGGAGAAGTTCACATTCTCCATGTGAATTTCAGTGCAAAAACCAGCTGTGAGACTGGTCAGTGATGTGACTGAGGAGCCTGACAAGCTCAGCCTCAAGCCAGGACAATCCTGGCCACTGTGTACAACAACTGTGGCCACACAATAATTTTGCACACACCAGCCCTAGGAACCCACTATTCCTTGCAAAGCAGAATTTTTTCCACTCTGGTTTCAAAAAGCACTATACACATTTCTACTGATGCCGTATTATAGAATCATAGAATGAATCATTGAATAGTTTAGGTCGAAAGGGACCTTAAAGAACATCTAGTTCCTACCCTCCTGCCATAGGCAGGGACACCTCCCACTACACCAGGTTGCTCAGTGCCTTGTCCAGCCTGGTCTTGAACACCTCCAGGGATTGAGGGGGCATCCACAACCTCTCTGGGCAACCTCTTCCAGTGTCTCACCACTTTTACCATAAAGAGAAGTGGAGTTAGGGGACAACTCTCTTGCTTCCAAAGTTAGAAGAGCCTTTTTCTAGCAGCTATTTGAAAGAGACTTGCATCAAAGACAGGTTCTAGAAGTCATTCATCAAGGTTAACAAACTGCAAGAGTTCCAGGTAAATTTTTGGATGCCAGTTTTCAGAACCCCCAGTACTTGCACAAGGAGGTGTCCTGGTACCAGAAGAACAGGGTTTCACAAATGTCAAGGTAATGGAAACATTTTGGGATTTTTTTCTGGGCTTTTAAAAATGTTTTGGTTGGTTTGGGGTTTTTTTTTTTGTTTGTTTGTTTGTTTGGATTTTTTTCTTTAAAAATGCCACAGCTTGCAATAAAACACTGAAGAAAACATGAACATAGACTTAAAAAGTGTTGTATGCCTGTTATCTCATGGGAGGATTTTACTGAATCCATCACTGCATGTCTAAGCACCACACATCTAATTCAACATAGTCAACCTATCTAGTGTGAGGTTTCCCTGCCTATGGCAGGGGGGTTGGAACTCGATGATCTTTAAGGTCCCTTCCAACCCAAACTATTCTATGATTCTATGATTCACCAGTGCCTGTACTTTTTAGGTCAGAAGCACAGAAGCACAGAAGGGAGGTTGCTGCAGTGATACATTTATTTCCATTGGTTACACCTGAAGATGCTGAGAACCAAAGGTAAGGTTTTTTGCAGGGAGCTATTTATGCCACTTTATTTGATACTAAATAAACTCTTTAATTTCTAAATTAATGATGATCATCTATGCAGTATCATCTATGTGCTTGGTTTTTTTTCATGGAAGAAGCAACACACTGAAGCACAGCATTATTTTCCTGCACACAGAACCCCTGCAGGTTCAACTCACATCTATGCCCAACTTTTTTAATAGCTGCCATGTCAAAATAGTGCTTCTTCTGAATCTGCTTCATAATCTAGCTTTTAGGAATTTTTGCTAATGATTAGGAGATTAACACTGCCTTACAGAGGTGACAAAAGCAATCAGGCTTTTACATAAAACTAACATCCTAATGACATTTTCCCAAATTTACATTTAACTGGAATTGATTATTAGAACTAGATTCATTTATCCTAACAGTACAGAAGATTATAACATGACCGGTCAGATTATGAACTGGATATAATTAATCACATAAATTAATAGGCATTATCACGAGCAGGGAGAAATTCTCCTTATACTCTAGACTGATTATTTTGCTTTAAAATTTTCAATTAATACTAATTATGGCTGCATGGCCTGCAAAGAGTTGGCAGGAAGAGAAGGTAGCTGCAGAACAAAAGTTTCCTAATGGGGACAATCAAAGCATGTTCAGAGTGAAACATTTTTTAAAAATGGCAAAATATTCGATGAAATACTCACTTTGGAAATACTGTCCATGTCTCCTGAGCCTTAAATTAAAACAGACAATTGTTCAGTTAGTTTTGAGCTGAAGTAAATACAGGAATTTTCTTTTTTTTTTCTTTTTTTCTTTTCATAGTCAATATACAGTCTAACAGCAATAGTTTAAAACACAACCACCTACACATCGTCTCACTTCCTCCCCAATGTCCCTCTTTGTAAAAAGCTCATCGTTTTATTGAATAAGCTTAGTCCTTTGGCCATGCACACACACACTTCTGATCTCCACCAGATACTGGGTGATGTCTTTTTGGGATGAGACAGCCCAGCACAGCTCAAGAAACCCTGTGTCTGAGGTCCCTCTCCCATCAGCAGCAGCAGGTAAAGGTGAGACAATGAATTCAGGGTACAGCCACCTACTGGAATGCTTCAGCTCAAGAGGAAAAAAAAATAAATTTAAAAGAATAAAGCAAAATCATGGCTAACTAGTGAACACTGTGACTTCTGTAGAAAAAAAGACCATAATTATCACTGAGGTCAGTTGGGTTTCACTATAATTTCTGTGACCACTCCCAGAAGAAGGCCACTACAGAAATTGTCTGAAATAACACCAGCCTTTGCTGCATTATAATATAAATACTGATGATGGAAGAATACTTTTGGAAGAAAGCAGATGATGGTGAGGACCAGAGGAACAGAAAACAAATGAAATTAAATATAATGAGTGCAGTGGAAAAGAGCTTTCCTCCCCACCCCCCCCCACATGCTGCAGCTCTCAGGGAAAGCCAAGAATAAAGGAAATATAACTTCAGGATTGGTTGTATCAAGAAAAGCACTTTTGCTAGCAAGAGACAGTAAAAAATTCTGGTCACCTGCTTTCAGGAAAGACAAATTCTAGAAGAGCACAGAATACTGAAGTGGAAGAGCATCAGAGAAATATAATCAAGAAAATGGAGTGAGTTGTGGGAGGAGACTGAAATAGCTTACTACACTTAGCCAGGCAAATTAAGGCTGAGAAGGAATATGATTTCCCTCCATAAATACATCACACACATAAATGTTACAAAGATCCATTTTGTGGTGGCCCATGAGACAGCTTTTTGCAGTGGAAATTGGGAAAACATTTCTTTCTAACCATCAGAGCTATGAACCCAATAGAAGAATCATGATCCAAGAGGTTAATGATGGACTTTGTGCCAAATTAATCCACCTGATTATGAGACACAGCTGCCTCCTGCAGCCTGGAAAGCAAAAGGGCAGGTCCCTCCCAGCCCTCCTCTCCTGGAGGAACTGAGGTTACAGAGTAGATGAGAAGCCACCCTTGGAAAGCAGTCATCATTGATGTCACTAAGCACATCATCCTTGTTACTAGAGAAAATATCTGACCAAATCCCAGGTCACACAAGAAATCCTCACGTAACACTTCAATTAATTTTTTCCTTCTAGCTAAGAAACAATCCTCAGGCTACAGAAAGTGGCAGAAAAAGATGTGATTCTCTTTTACACAGTTACTCACTTGAATGCAAACTGCATCATTATTAATTAAAGCAACAAGCCACTTTGTGACTGTCATGTGTTAAAAATGGCCATGAGACCACCAGGTGTCCTCCTGCAATGTAATCTAGGAATAAGGAACGTTTTCCTAGAAAAGAAGATAATGCTGTTAGGAGATAGATGCCTGCTGCTGAATTTTGATTGCTTGGAACATGTCTGCTAAATGAGGTTGAATGGCTTCTTTTTTTTTTTTTTTTTTTCCTCATCTTTTCACAACCTCTTTGAATTTCTCCTTTCACACTTCCTTACTCTTCCTTTCTCACAGCCTCCAATTTCTTGGCTATGGATCTCCAGCCATCAAGGCAAGCATGGAATGACACCAGGTTGGTCTGTGCCTGTGATGGGAAGATGATGGAGGTTTTCCTTGGGGACAGCAGTGAGGGGAACACTGTCAGTTTGGCTTCTGCTTGTAACCAGCTCCCTTGGGCTGGTTACCAGGGAGGAAAATGCTCCTCAGCAGGGTGTTGCTGCTGCAGGGTGTTGCTGCTGCCCCTTGTGGGCACCCAGATGTGAAAGAGAACCTGGCTGGTGGGACAGAGGGAACAAAAGTCCAAGCTTGCAGAGGCTCTGAGCAACCTCATCTAGTGTAGGATGTCCCTGCTTACTGCAGGGGGTTGGACTTAGATGGACTTCAAAGGTCTTTCCAACCCAACATGTTCTAGGATTCTATGCTTCTAGGAGATAAGGCAGAGATAAAGCAAGGCTTATTCCCTGAGATGTGAGTCCTTCAAAAAACCAGTCCCAGGAGTCAGGCAGTGCACTGCCTTACCTGCTTTTGTGTGCCTGGAAAAGTAAGAATTCATTCTCTTTTGGCTGCCTGGCTGAAGCTGCTGANATCTTTTCACAACCTCTTTGAATTTCTCCTTTCACACTTCCTTACTCTTCCTTTCTCACAGCCTCCAACTTCTTGGCTATGAGCAATGGATCTCCAGCCATCAAGGCAAGCATGGAATGACACCAGGTTGGTCTGTGCCTGTGATGGGAAGATGATGGAGGTTTTCCTTGGGGACAGCAGTGAGGGGAACACTGTCAGTTTGGCTTCTGCTTGTAACCAGCTCCCTTGGGCTGGTTACCAGGGAGGAAAATGCTCCTCAGCAGGGTGTTGCTGCTGCCCCTTGTGGGCACCCAGATGTGAAAGAGAACCTGGCTGGTGGGACAGAGGGAACAAAAGTCCAAGCTTGCAGAGGCTCTGAGCAACCTCATCTAGTGTAGGATGTCCCTGCTTACTGCAGGGGGTTGGACTTAGATGGACTTCAAAGGTCTTTCCAACCCAACATGTTCTAGGATTCTATGCTTCTAGGAGATAAGGCAGAGATAAAGCAAGGCTTATTCCCTGAGATGTGAGTCCTTCAAAAAACCAGTCCCAGGAGTCAGGCAGTGCACTGCCTCACCTGCTTTTGTGTGCCTGGAAAAGTAAGAATTCATTCTCTTTTGGCTGCCTGGCTGAAGCTGCTGATGGAGATGGGGCAGTAATACACACAAATGAGGACACCACAGTGTTGGGATAAAACCAGCTCAGCAGAGACATCAGAAGACATCAGGCACTAGATGAGAACATACACCAGCAGTGCCACAATGAAACCTTCCCAGGTTTTCCAAAAAGAGGTGAACAAAGATGATTCTTAATCCCTCACTTCTCTGTCACTTCCACAGTACAGTTTCAATCTGCTCTTCAGCAATCAGATTAAAACTACACTCTCTCATATAAATAAAACAACAGTATTTTCCCTTTAGAAGTGCACAATGGAATGCCAGCTGGTGCACTTAAAAAAAAAGAAAAACAAACCTTAATACTTCTTACTGATGTATGTGGCACTTTCTCAGCTCTCAAAAGATTTTTACATAGTGTTCTGCATAGAAAATGGTGCCAATCACTGAAAACTGCATAATATTCACAATATTTACTGTTATTACCTAGTGATCCATTCATGTGATGTGAATCCATTCCACCCAGTCCACTCATTGGTCCATCAGACCCCGGCCCCATTGGAAACTACAAAAAGATCAGACATTAAAAACTGGTGTTAATGTACTAATTTTTTTTGTTGGTCACCTATAAAAAAAAATTTACATAGAAAAAAAAAAATAAAGGAAAAATACACAGTCCTAGCTCTGAATGTGCAAGCCAAGTGAAAGTCTTTCATGTGAAGACTGCAAAAAATTGATTGCTTTTCTTCCTTTTTTTGTTTTTTTTTTTTCCCCCAAAATAACTCAGGGAAAATACTCAGGAAAAACTCTGGAAAAATAACTCAGGACTGATTCACTGTTTACTTCAGCACTTTGTGTATGGCTTTCAAACCTACCAGAGATGACCTAGCCCTAATCTCATCACAGTCACAGTATTATTGTCTTCAAGAAGCAAGTGATTTATGAACAGCTCTTAAACCCCCACCCTGTCCATACTGACAGCTGGATCACTCCATGCTACCTTGGCAGCAATTTCTATTCAATTTTGGATACCACCCTTAAATTTAGTTCTTCAGAAACTTCAAGGCATTAACACGAGAGAAAAAAAAAAATCAATGTTCACTGCACAATGATTTAGCAGTATCAAAACATCTATATTTTTAAGTAATACTGACCTTTATTATTTATTTTTCAAAAGACTCTAATTATGATTCAAGGTTAAAATATGCTTGCAATCAAGGAAGTGTAGTTCAACTGAAGTCATAGAGACAGAACAGAGAAGAAACAAATTCTGCCATCTCTAGAAATGCTGCAATTTAACCTAAAATAGTCACACTTCAACAATTTCATTAGTCAAGACACTTATAATGCTATTTATCCTCAGGTTCCATTCTTGAAATCCCATTTGCATAAAGAGGCAAGTCTGTTTCTTCTCAGAGGCATTCCTGCTATTACTTTTTTCATCATACTGGGTCACTTCAATCAATTTTTCTCCTCCCTTTTCAAGGCTGGATGTTTTCTTCTGTAATAGAAACTTGAATCCTGCTTAGTGGAACTTCCTGGGGTGATGTCCCATCTCACACACCTACAAGATCCAGAGCCAGCAGCTTCTAAGGTCTTTTCCTGGTAGAACATGACTAAACCCTGGCACAACTCACTTGGGAAACATAAAAAAGGCCATGGTTGGGGAAGGGAAGCCAACTGAAGCTTCCTCAGTGAGAATGGAGAACTTAATATGTAGCATTTGGATAGAAAAAAGGCTTTTTCACTCAAAAGTAGTGTGTAACAAAGCTCATACTTACATTGGGTCTGTTGGGTCCTGGTGGCACCGCATTCATTAAAGTGTACATGTTGTCTCCAGAGTTGGTTGAATCTGTAACAAGAGATTATTTTAAGGGCTAAATATACACTTTTCAACAAAAAACAACTCACCTAATACATTGCTCGTCACTTTGCTGGTGTTATTTCTGTGCCTGAATCACTGACACACAGCAGCAGCATAATGGAAGATTTCATTCCCTTTCTATCTGCTGCTGCCACACAACAGAGCTGTGAAAGGAAAATAATGGCAGAGGTCCCTAAGTGACTACTTCTAGACTCTAGATTAATGGTTAAAAGGTTTATAAATCACCAAGTATCTGTAACTATTTAATTTCATAAATCCCTTTTTTCCTATTTTATTTTTTTTCCCCCGGAGCCCCAAATTATTTCTCTCATATTCAGCACTCTCCATAAAAAAGGAATGTTTTCTTTCTTAAAACTTCTTAATGATTCTTAAGTTCATAAAACCTTCTTATCCTGGCTTCCTGGAAATTGTCTTCCTTCAGTTAAAAAAAAAATTTAAAAACCCACAACAATAAATAGGTTCTCATTAAAAAAAAACACAAAAACCCTCACACAATAAATAGGTTCTTATTACAGAGACTGCAAGCTAGTGAATGGAGATTTTTTAAAATACCTATTTATGTCAAGTCTTTGATTTGGGATATATATTTGTCTTTTCAGTGGAAAATATAAGATACAGAAACAGAATGGGCAGATACAGAAAGAGTCTTCCTATCCAGGAATGGAAACTGGAAATAAAATGAAGCAAGTTTGGACCTGGAGTCCTGGCATTCCTGTTTGCCTAACTTGAGTCTTCAGCATCAGGCCTGTGTTACCCCCATTTAAAAAACCCTGCTATTGCATTCTACACTTCTTTAAGAAGAATGGTTGGCCTGGTGGACTTCAAAAGGAGGGTGGACCTCCTTCTTCAGCATTCATTGAGTCTCAAGTGGGCTGTCAATCTGTCAGTAGAGGGAAGGATGGAAAGATATTGCTGCACTATTAAACTTTTGAAGCCCAGCTTCAAGCCTGACTGTGCTGTTGTACTCCTGGCAGAGTGAAGATTGATTTAAAGTATCTCTTGGCCCAAACTGTCCTTCTGCAAAGATCCTTGCTCTAATGACAGTTTTAACTGATGTATCTCTGATTGCCCAGAGAGGTGGTGGAGGTCCCATCCCTAGAGACATGGAAGGTCAAGTTTGATGAGTCTCTGAGCTGGTGCAAAATGTCCTTTGGATTGGACTAGATGGTTTTTGAAGTTCACTTCCAACCCAACAAATCCTGCTCACTTCCAAGAAAAGTCAAGTCCTGACACAGCACAAGGGCTTGAGCAAACAGGTTCTCCCAAGAGTTTCTCCTGTCCTTGCCTGACTCTGGCACACCTCCATTGGATATCAGCTCTTCTCCTCCAAGCCATGCTCTTGAGCCTTCAGAGGGAGCATCCCCAAAGTGGAAATGCAAGATTTAATTAACAAAACACACAGAACACATCTCATGCATCTCTTTTGGTGCAGAAGTTTGTTTTATGTTAAAAGAACACCTTAAAGTCCAGCTTACTCTAATAGCTTTCTCACTAATGATGTGAACAAGGAAGCCTTAGCCTTCATCTCAGGTTGTACTTTTTATTAAATCTCTGGAATGAAGATTGGTGCAAGAAGTTCCCAGCCTCTTGTGACTCAGAAGACCTAAGGACTGAGGAAGGTCAGGCTTGTTGAGGCTCTGAGTCACCTAGTGCAGGATGTTCCTGCTCCCTACAGGAGGTTGGACTTGATGGCCAAGGAAGGGCCCTTTCCCCTCTTTGATTCTATAATTCTATGTGGCTACATCTCCAAGATGAACAAGCCCCTATAACTACTACAACCACTATGCATATGAGGCTTTTGAATTTGTGTTGTACTGTGAAGAAACTTCTGGCATGAATTTAGATTACATGAGGATTCTAACATGCAATTTTGTGAGACATTTCCCCTGTTGACATACATCTGTCTGCTGAGTAACAGGTGCAGCCCATGACCAGTGGGGACTTTTAGGTTGGATTCACTTCCCCTTGGACTTTTCTTCTAAGTGTTCTGTCAGTCTTGGTGCATATTTCTTGGTATAGTTCTTTTAAGTGAATGCATGTTCTGATGCATATAGTGCAAAAGTTAAATTTTGACCCAAGGCATGTTTTTCTAGGTAAGTTCTAAAGTAAGTAGAAAGTAATTCCTAAAGGCTGATGCTGGCCAGCAGGGACTAGCCATGGAATTCTGGGTTAGTTTCATTTTAGCAGGTTTTTATATTATTTCCAAGAGGGTTGCAACATCCTCCTCCATGTCTTGCAGCTTCATCTTCATATCAGAATCTTTGCAGGACACAAATGGAGTGAAACACTTCCTTCTACTTGCCCATCCTTAAGCCTTGAGAAGCTACTTAGCCTTGCTGCATCCTCACATCCTCCTCCTCCTCAGCTCCTCAAGCTTCAGTAGGCAAAGCTGACAGATACAGACCATGTCACACAGGCAAACAAGAGGGCAGCTGAATTTCTGGGAGCAGGTTGTTGGTAGGAAGTGACAATGGCTCCTCTAGGGCCTGACTTCTCCATCACAGGACAGAGGAGAGCAAACTGTGCAGCGTGGTCCAGCTGTTGGTGAGGTCTCATGGTTGTGGGATGCACTGCATCACTCAACAGCCCCATATCAGTCAGGTCTGTCCCCTGGGAAGTTTCACCAGATTCAGAAAGCTCCTGATTTCCACACTGGTGGAACTGTCCCATTGAAAATTAGGAAAAAAAGTGAATAAAAACCTGAGTTCTTTTGCTTTTGCCTGGCTACTGCTGAAATGGTGTAAGAAAAGATGGGCTTGGAAGGCAGGAGAAATTAATTGCTCTGAACTGCAGAGACACAATTCTTTGTTTCTCTGCAACGTGGAGGGTGAAAGAGAGAGAGTGAAGCACAGGGGGAAAAACTGAGGCAGAAAACACAGATTTGTCATCCTGAAAAATAGTTCTTTTACTTCCCAAAATGCTCTGTAATTATCCTTTGCTATTTTTGAGTTTATTTTCTTACCTGCAGGACTTGGCATTATAGGTGTTCCTGGTGGCCCTCCACCTCCTGGAGGACCCTAGAGAGGGTAGGAAAGGTCAGTTAGTGTAAAAGGAGAACAAGCAAACACAGCACAAGTGAAAAAAAAAAAAAAAAAAAAAGAGCTAGCATGAATTTTCACATGTTCACAGTTTCTGAGAACCCAGCAAAGCAGCTCTTCACAGATTAAGGCAAGGTAACATCTGGGTATAACCTCTTCCCAAATTATTGACTAAAGGATTTGAAAAGTCAAGATAATGCCTGGTACTATGCCTAGACTGCTAAATTGGAAAAATTAAATTAAAAAATCCAAAAAGCCCCCATCAAGGAACATCTATTTACTTCCTTTGTGCTCCTAACAGAATAGAGCTGCAACCTCTAACTCCCTAGTTTTCAGATCCACTAATACTATTTGAATTTGCAGACCCACGACAAACTACCAACCTCCTGTTTGATAAAAACATTCATGTTGATAAAGGCCAATAAATACCGATTTTCCTTGATTAAAACTATGAGGATTTCTAGAAACAGGCTACTATTTTCATCGCCATGAGACTTGTTGTACATTTATCTCTTTTGTCACATTTTAAAAGAGCAGATGTA
>VZTY01016795.1:18913-38670 GCA_013400935.1 Turnix velox | reverse complement strand
CCATTGGGGGACGGGTTTTACTTCACCCAAATGGGGCTCTTCCTCCCTCCCATCCCGCTGTGCCTCACCTGAGGGCAGACACCGGCAGCACACGGGCTCCACACGCCGCCGGGCCTGCACCGCCCTCAGGCCGCACCGCGCCGCCCGCGCTCCCTCAGGAGATGGCGCCGCCTCCCGCGCACACACCGGGAAGAGGACACCGAGCCGCTACCGGCCCCACCGACAGAGAAAAATGCCCGGTGTAAAATTACCACCAACCTGGTTCTCGCCCAGCAGCCGATCCGCTCCCCCGCCGCAAGCCGCGCTACCGGAAGCGGGAGGGGCTGCGGAGCAGGTTTCCCTCCGGACGCCATTGGGGCTGGGACAGCGCAGGCGCCTCAGCGCCGCGGGCTCCCGCTCGTTGCCATAGCGGTTCTGCGCTTCACCGGCGCCTCAGGCCGCTCTGGGGCTTGGGTGCCTTCGGCTCGCCTTGAGGTACCGCTCTCTGAGGCCCCGGCTCGCCGTGAGGTACAGTTCTCCAAGCCTTTGGGACGCCTTGAGGTGCCCGTTCCTCGGGTCGCCGTCAGGTGCCGTTCTCCGAGCCTTCGGGNGTTCCCCGAGCCTCCCGGGGGGCCTTGAGGTGCCGTTCCCGGAGCCTTTGGGGCACTTTTGAGGTGCCGTTCCCGGAGCCTTTGGGGCACTTTTGAGGTGCCGTTCCCGGAGCCTTTGGGCACTGGTGAGGTGCTGTTCTCCGAGCCTCCGGGTCGCCTTGAGGTGCCGTTCCCCGGGTCGCCTTGAGGTTCCGTTCTCCGGGACGCCCTGAGGTACCCCGCGCACACACCGGGAAGAGGCTTGCGGTGCCGTTCCCCGATCCCCCCGGGTCGCCCTGAGGTGCCGTTTCCCCGAGCCTTCGGAACACCCTGAGGTGCCGGTCTCCGAACCTTCGGGACTCCTCGAGGTGCCGTTCCCCGGGTCGCCTTGAGGTTCCGTTCTCCGGGACGCCCTGAGGTACCGTTCCCCGAGCCTTTAGGACGCCTTGCGGTGCCGTTCCCCGATCCCCCCGGGTCGCCCTGAGGTGCCGTTTCCCCGAGCCTTCGGAACACCCTGAGGTGCCGGTCTCCGAACCTTCGGGACTCCTCGAGGTGCCGTTCCCCGGGTCGCCCGAGGTAACCGTTCCCCAAACCTTCAGGACGCTTTGAGGTGCCGCTGTCTGAACCCCTGGGACTCTTTGAGATACCATTCTCGGAGCCTCCGGGATGTTTCGTTAGTTCTTCCATTTCGAGCTGGATGAGAAGATCCTCATGGAAGGGGAAAGCGACTCCAGCCTGAGCCAGGACTCCCTGGCCAGCCTCACCATGGGGGACGTGCTCATTCGTTCCACTAATGTCCATAAGGAGAAGCCCATGGTGAGAGCTGGTGGCCCTATGAAAAAAGTGACGGTCAAGAAGGTCCGTGAAGCGGCTTCTCCCCCGGCTTTGGCTGGAGATGGAAGAGGCTTCTCTTCTCCAGCCCTCGGAGCAGAAAGGGATGTGACCCCCCGTGGCCCTGGTGCACCAGGTATGTGATTTATCGTGGATATTTGTCTTCAGTTTGAGGTAAAATCGCTGCGTGGTGCTTTCAGTCATATTATAGTGGTTTTAAAGTTAAGGAAGTTAACTGCAAGTAATCACTATTCTTAGCAAAAGGTGCTGTTTGCTTTCTCAAGCTGTGTTTTTGCTCGTGGAAAGTGACTTGGGCAGGGTGAGGTGGTCAATCAGAGCTACAGCCTTGATTCCTAGCACAATTAGATTGGGTAAATTATCTTTATCACAGAAATCGTGGCAGTCATCATGATATTTCTAATATACTTGGCAAGAAGGTTTAAGGTTTTAGACAGCTTCATAGGATGGAACAGTGAGTGTGTACAGGGCACTGAAGAAGAGCATTAAGTTGAGTGCTTTTCTGATCTTTCACAGTTTAAGTAGTAAATTTTAAGAATTTTTAATAGAATGAGGTTGTAACAGGTACTCTTCAGATTCAAAACTGACACAGTTTCTGCTACTTACCTAGTAGAATATTATGTTTGTAACTGACAAATCAATTACAGTCAGTTGACAAATTAATTGATATATCAATTAGTTTCAATTGGAGTTTAGGGAAGGGATTTTAGTCTTTTTCAGGTCAAAGTTCAAGCAGCTTCAAAAAGATGTTATTTTTAGTGATAGAAGCATATATTAGTCTCTGACATCATTAAAATGTGTACTGGCCCCAGCATCCTTCCTCTCCCTGTAAGGTGTCTTGTCATGTAATTATGATTATCTCTCTATACAAGCAGCATTCTCTATTTCTTTGATTTTTGACTTGAATTTGAGGTAGAAATTGGTTTAGTTTTTTAATTCTCTTTTTTTTTTTTCCAAGACTTTTTCATATATTGTAAAACAATCCAGGCCCACTGAATTTATTAACATCAGTAAGGTTCAGTTTGCTGGCTGTGGTTATTTGTGTTATGAAAGTTACTGTGTGTAAATTTTAAGATACAGGCAGAGGAATCATTTAGATTTGGGTTAGTAAAAGTATACTGAAAATGTCTAACAAGTAATTTTTATGCTTTTTATTTTAGGAGTCCCAAGTACTAAAGGACATCCAGAATGTCTGCTTTCAGTAGGAAGGTCTACAGAGCCTGTGATTCTGTCACAAATGGTAAGAAAAGTTATTTTTGCTTCTTGCAATCTTAAGCACAGTTATTTTTCTCACTATTTTGCCCCTGTAAAAGCATACTAAATCTTTGGCTCTATTGCTTTCCTCTTGGAGTTGCTTTAATGTGATATTAATGCTGAAGTGTTTGCAGGGGCTTTGTTTACTGCTGCCTACATTTGTTTTCAAATTTTTGTGTAATTCTTTCTTTGAAAAAGCATTTACATGTGGCACACTGGTTATTAAAAAACCTAGAATGTTTTGTAGATCTTTTTCTTCTTCTTCCTATTGCATATGATGAAACAGACATCAGTTTATATGGAACTCTTTAGCATTTACAACTGTATTGCTTATTTTCTTGAGATCTGTTTATTCTACCTTGCATACAGTGGGGTTTTGTCTCTAGGGCACCTGTGCTCATGAAGATAAAATTAACCTGTGCTGTGAAAGTTTTTGGCAAAGTTTGCAATCAGTAGAAGTAGGGAGCTAAGCAGGAGGACTGTTCAATCATCAAGTAAGGTTAAGTAAGGTTTTTGTATTCCTGACTTGGTTCTGTGATACCTCACAGTCTTGGATTGTTCCCTTAAGAAAATTCAGATTTGTTCCTTTAGTTCTACAAAGTTCTGTGTGCTTAATTCTGTGTCTATTAGTAATCTTGAATTGTTTGAGATTAGCAGTTTGTATGAAATTAAGCATATAGTTTCTCTATTACTTTTTGGCTATAATTTGGGAGACTACACTTAAATCAGCACTTAAAATACTTGTGATTTGATTTGTTTTTCTAGGTTTTTTTATACCTAAAATATCATGTCAGTTTTTGACTACAAAGTCCAGATGATTTGTTAGCTTTAATATGTTTTGTTCCACGATGTTGTATTAGTGTGTGGAGGTGCATTCAGCATTTCCACCTGCTTTTGAAATTTTGATTACTGATAGCAGAGCCTTTGTTGTATGCATTTTTCCCTTCTTATTTTGAAGGGTTATCCTAGAGAAGCTACAAAACAAGAAGATCCTTCATTGCGAGTAGGAAACAGCAGAAGGCATGGAGGTAAGACTCCTGGATTCACTGCTACAGCCCCTCATTGATTGGATGGGAGAGGGAGCTTTCATTTTATCTTAGATATTTTTCTTCAGTAAGCTAACTTTTGAGTGGAAACACAGGTTTCTTTGATTACAAATTACAGTTAAAATCTTTTTTGCATAAATTTTCCAGATTTTATTTCAGTGTGGCTGGCATTTCTCTAGTTTACATAACTCCTGTGATTAAATGAGAGGAACTTCCTTGTTCCTTGAACTATTTGTGTCAAGGAATTAGAGGAACTTGAAATAGTTCCTTGAACTATTTGTGTCTCTGAGTAGAGGGTTTTGAGGGGACACACTTTGTTTGGGTCCATTTTCCCAATGAAACTGTACTGCATGTGCATATTTTGCTGTAAGCAATCCATGAAGATGATCTTTTTTAATTCTTAAGAATCTGAGAAATGAAACTGCCTTCTCCTTCTGAGTCTCCCAATTAGTTTCAATCAGATTTAGAGGGGTGAAGGCTTTTAAAAGAAAATAAACTTCTGCGGGTTTCATGACTCTCTGTGGCTGTGTAGAGGAAAGAAACACAAAGCCATCCTCCCATATAAAGCCAAAAAATCAGTAATTTGGTTTACTTTTTGACACTTAGCAGTAGGTGTGTAGTAGCTGTGTGTAATTAGCAGTAGAGAAACACCCAAGCCTATTGAATTTGCTAAGCAAACAGTAGATCACAGAATCACAGAATGACCCGAGTTGGAAGGGACCTCAAGGATCATGTAGTTCCAACCCCCCTGAAAGCTTGCAATCTTTTTAGTGTAGATTAAAGCTATTACAAAAATTTGTTGTAATTTATGATGACTGTGGGGATATATTCATGTCACAGTTGTTTTTTTTTTTTTAAACTAGTTTTAAGTTTAAATTTGCAGGGTTTTATTGAATGGGTTATCTGAGCTCAGGATAGCAGTTATGTGATATTTTCCCCAAAAGATATTGCCACTTTCACAGCATACCAAAATAGATTTTATTAATACTGACATTCAATACCATGTAAATTAACTTCCACTTACTCTCATCAGAGTTTAAGCCTGTTACTTGGTGAGGGGAATCAATTTGTTATAGCAATATATGATGTGGTTTAAGGCAAGAGGTTGTGTCAATATTTTGTGTGTTGAATTAATGCTTGGTCTCTACCTCTAAAATAGACATTTTATGTCAATTAACTCTACAAAGGGTATTCTGTGTCCCTCTCCACAGATGATGTTTTTATTTCTCAATATGCTACTGGCCAGAAAGAGGCACTGAAGAGAGTACTAAAGCAAAAGTAAGTAAGTGGTGATGTTTGTCTCAACTGTTCTGTTTCTGTACAGCTTCACTACTACACTGCTTTTTCAGTTTCTGCTGAAATGCAGAGCTGGTAAGGAAAAAGTTTTCTTTATTGTGCTCTATTGCTATTCTCTTTCCATCTATGGAGGTGTTTTCAGTTTATTTTATAATTCTTAGTACACTGGAGTGTCTTCTTTCTTTTGCATATTTTGGTAATATCTTTAGACTATTTGAATTCAATTTAATGATACAAGAATCAGTCAAGATTTGCTGTAGACATACGGTTTTCTACAAAAATTAATATTTCAATTCAATTTAACGATGCAAGAATCAGGCAAGATCTGCTCTAAACATATGGTTTTCTACAAAAAATAGTATTTTAAAAAGCAGATAAGGGCACATGCTGTTTATCCATAGTCTAGGAATCCTGACAATGAGAAATTTGCTAGTAGCACATTAAAATTTGCAACCCACAGTCTATAAATATATTTCTTATACTTGTAGTCATCATAGGGATATGTCTTCTGTATTAGCATCTGTAACACAATCCTAAGAAATTCTCTGCTGAAAAATCAGAGTACCATTGTTTCTTGAGTGTCAAGAGCTTCTAAGGAGGAATGTTTATGCAACTTGTGGTAGCAATGCTGCATGCTGGAAATCATTGGCTTGGAGGGGATGAAGCAATGCTATTTACAGACACTTGTTCATTTTTATAGAGCTCAAAATGCTCCTGTACTTAAAGAGGTGAAGGTGCAGCTCTTGGGTAATAATGCCTTCCCAGAAAAGAAGGAAAGTCTTGGTCATGAAACGAGGGCAGCACACAGGGAGGTTGATTCTGCAACAACCATTGCAGCAGCAACTGCTGCTGCAATTGCTACTACAGCTCCGCTTCTTAAAGTAAGTAGCCTGTGGTAACACTAGTTCTTTGCCTTCTTAAAATAGTACATGTTTTAAACATTCTGGGAATTGTTGATAGAATGTGCCTGCTTACTGATTTCTTTGTGCTGATCATCTCAGACTTACTAACCAATATACTGGAGAAAACCAATTTGGACTTTAAATGAAATGGTCTTTGCCCATTTGGCAGCTCTTAGAGTAATTTCATGCTGTTTGTAAACCAACAAACATTAGGGGGAAGTAGGTTTTTGTATAGTTTTTTTAAATTTTTTTAAAATTTTTTTTCCTGGGAGGTGAATCATTCCATGATGGTGGGAAGGATATTTTGTTCTCTTCATGGAATCACGGAGTAGTGTGGGTTGGAAGGAAACGTTAAGGGAACTTTAAAGGTCATGTAGTCCAACCCCTCTACAATCTTTGACTAGATCAGGCCTAATCCAGCCTGACTTTGAATGTTTCCAGAGATGGGGCTTCTGCCAGCCCTCTGGGCAGCCTGTTCCAGTGTTTCACCACCCTCATTGTAAAAAACTTCTGTCTAATCTAAATCTCTACCCTCTTACTTCAGATCCATTAGCTCTCATCCTTGTGCAACTAGCCCTGTTAAAAAGTTTGTTCCCATCTTTGTTACAGACCACCTCAAGTACTGAGACGCTGCAGGCTTGCACCTCTGCTGCAGTGAGGAATTTTTTTCCTTTCTTGTCCTCGCAGATTCAAAATGAATTGGAAGCTAAAGTTAACTCAGTTTCAGAATTACTTCACAAACTACAGGAGACAGACAGACAATTGCAGTGTGTGGCTGAACAGCAAACCAATCCCAAGACTCCACGTGAGCAGCCCTGCTGTCATGAAGGAGTCAGTGAGCTTGCAAAGCAAATGAATGTTTTCATGGTGCAACGAATTCAACATCTGGAGAAGTTACAGGAAGAGCAAATGAGTATTCAGGTATCTAGGTAACAATGAAGAACCTTTAGCTAAGTCATTTCTTCCAGATCTCAGTTGTTTTGATTTGATCTTAGTAGTAGAAAGAAAGATGCACTGGCCAACATGTGAAATTTGGGCTTTTTTGAAAAGATTTTCTTTCTGGTTCTGTCTCACACACCTGCTCCCCTTTCTCCTGTGTCTTTTGTGCCTATGTAAAGTAAATACAAAAATGGTGAAATATTATAATTTTAGAGGTTTGTCATTGATGGAATTTGCATGTAATAAGTAGCCAGTCAGACAAAACATCTAAGGGTGGTTATAAATTGTTTCTTTATGGAGTCCTTCATGCTATTTTTTGAAAGGCAGAATAATATCCAGGCATGTTTGTGATTCAGGATAGTTTTAAATTACTTCTCTGAAGTAGCATGTCAAAATCTGTTTCATATGCTTAGATATTGATGTGGGGAAGCTTACTTTTTAATTTTGTCTCCTAGTCTCAACTCATCAGCTCTGCAGTCAACAGGGGAGGTGTGCAGCAAGTTCACTTTCCTTCCTCCAGTCTTGTGACAAAACAGTCTGAGAAGCCAGAGCAGCAAATTCTTACTGGGGAAATGTCTTCATGCCAGGGTGGTTTATTTCCTACCAAGGGTAAACACAAATTCCTAATATCTTACTTCTTCTATTAGTTTTGCATTAATTTTGTTTGCATTATCATTGGGTTGTATGTCATATCATGAGCTTTTCTTCTCTGTAATTAATTTTATTGCCTAAATATATATATATGTAACACTATATAACATGTACTACTGTTCCAGTTTAAATTAAGTGAGAATTTACTACTCTTAGTAAGGATCAGGAGAGGTCTAGGCTTAACATTTAAGATAATCTCCCTGAGAATAAGTTAAAAGGAAGCTTGTAATGAGCTACTCCATCCTGTACTTTGTTTTTTTTTTTTAATCCCTTTTGTAATAGCACTTGTAAATATGAGACTTTTTATTTTTTAGCTAGTTTTGAATATTTTGCATTTTTGTGAAAAATTTATCTTGTTTTTTTTTTCTAGTTTTGCTTTCCTGTGAGGAAAATTGATCACATTTAACTAACTTCACTGTTCTTTTTTTTTCCTGAAGCACATTCAAGCCAATTGCAAAGTCATGGCATTCATACACAGAAATCTCCTCTAACGACACCAGTTCCTCGCAGAAATGCTCCAGAACCTGTGTCAAAAAATGTGAAGATTTCCAAGAAAGAAAGCTGTGTAACAGAAAAAGAAAATATTCCCAAATCCACATGTGAAGCTAAGACACTCCCATCCTCCACTGGCACAAATAGTATGGCCTGAGGTTTACTTTCTGTTGTTTTAAACTAATATATGCTGCTGGGTTGCTGTCAGAAATGCTCAAAATATTTTAAAGTATTTCTGGGAAGGGTTAGTTTGGTGGATAAGTCACTTTACTAATCAAAGACTTAATGACAGTACTGATCTAACCTGTAGTGTCTCAATGTGATTGCTGGCTGAAACATTTTTCTCAGATGAAAATTTGACTAACTATCCATGGTCAGGTTTAAGCAAGATTATAAAGAATAATGAAGAACTTAAGATTTACTCAGTAACTTAGTCATTATCATTGGTTGAATTGATATTTATTTTTTTCATTAAAATGTGTTAATAGGATGACTGTGCCATTGTGATGAAAACAACATTTGTTAAGTAAAGGAAGTAATTTTCTTTTACTTCTTCTGATCTTTAAAACTCAATTTTAAAGATTTCATCAAGAAAAAGAGCTTATTTTTTTAGCTGATTGTGTTTAGAATTGCTTGAGGATCTAGGTTTGAGGAAGAACATTTAAAAGATCCAGTCATTGTACTCTATCATGTGCAAATTGCCTTCATCAGATCCTTTTCAGGCTGCTGCTTCTGTGTGTTTTTTGATGAAGATGTCATGTATTCCTGTTCCCCTGAGTCCAGGAATAAATTGAATCAGACAAAGGGGGAAAGAACAATAGAATGTTTCTGTATGACTCAGTTAATTACTGTCATACTTTCATTGTCTGTTTTTTGACTTTACTAATGTAAAGCAGTCACTAATAGCAAGATAGTGTGAATGGGTTTCTCTGAAGCAAAATCTGTCTTTCAAAATTAAAGCAAAATCATTTTTACTGTCCTTGGTGAAATTGGTAAAATTATCTGGAAAGGAAAATAAAGTGTTTAATAATAATGAACAGACTTTACAGTAAATGTACCTTTCTTTTCTTCTTCCTTAGGTGATGGGAAGTTTCCTGGGCATGTTCTGAATTCTCAGGAAGTGCCACTGAGCCAAACTGAGTTTTCTGATAAAACAGTATTTAACATTAATAGAATAAGCTGGCATTCTGAGAGAGACAGGTGAATAAATTTAACAATAAGAAACTGAGGAAGACATTTTGTTTTAATGGGTAATTGTATTAGATGTTGATGGTGCAGTGGAGTCACAGGGATGGTCCTGAAGTCTGACAAGGCTGTACTTGAAAGTAAAATCCTGGAGCAATGGTATTTCTATGCTGCTTGACTTTTCTGTTGATCTGAAGGTAGATGAAAGCTGGTTGCTGGGGATAGTTTTTCTTAGAGATTAGTGGGTGTCACTTAGAATGAGTGTATTTCTTCTATTGCAGCAGCCTGTGCAGTAGTGTGAGGGAGTCAGGCATTCTGCTGAAGAGGAATTGTCTTTGTCAGCGTGACTTTAAGCTGCCTGCTCATGAAGCAGCATCAGCCTGCCAGTTTCTGAGGTTTAGAGTGAGTTAGGATTTTTTTATAGCCATCCAGTCTGAAATATATTTTCCCCAGGCACTAGTTTGATGTTGCAATGTCACTAATGTAATGAGAGGCAGCTATGTAGATACTGTCTTATTTATGATAATATATACAAAAATATTAGTTGCTTCAAATGGAAAGGGTCCAAAGTTGCTCTACTGGATCTGAATTTTAAATGTGGTTTCTCTGTTCATTATACAAGGATACTGCTCAAAGTGGTAAACAGTAAAAAACTTTCAGCCTGTTTTTAACCTCAAGTGAAGAAAACATTTCATTTCATATAAAGGGTGTGAATTCCTGCTTTTTAAATTCTTGCTTAAATTCAAAGTTGGCAGCTTTCTTGGGCCACATGAGAAGCCATGAGACTTAAAAGTGTTTCTCCCATCAGGCATCCCCCTGTGCATACAGACACATGCCCTGCTTTTGAAAGCTCACTCCAAAATTACAATTCGGTTGAAAAAACGGTGAAAAAAGCAGATGATTTACTTCAAGACCTTGGCCAGTTGAGAAGAGAGATGCATGGTGTGCTACAGGTAAAGTCCTTGTTATCGGAATGACAGAGTTTAAATAAGTGGAATAGAAAATATGGAGAATTTATAAGTTTGTAAAGGATGAGTGTTAGGAGGATGGAGCCCAGTCTCTTCTCAGTGACCTCCAATGGTAGGACTCGGGGCAATGTAGGAGGCTCCACAGAAATCTAAGAAAAAACTTTATCAGGATGAGGGTGAGAGAAGAGTGTCCCAGGCTGCCCAGAGAGGGTGTGGGGTCTCCTTCTCTGGAGACATTCAAACCCTCCCTGGAGGCCTTCCTGTGTGATCTGATCTGGGTCTTGCTGCTCTGTCAGGGGAATAGGACTAGATGATGTCTTGAGGTCCCTTCCAATCCCTGATTCTGTAATATTAGTAGAATTGTTGCCCTCTGTTTCCTCTGTAGAAGACTTGATGTTTGTTTACTTGGCATGTTGCATTCTTTGTATGTAGTAGGGCTTGAGCCTGTGTAATGTTTTAATGGATATGTAATGGACTAGATGGGGGGGAATCTCAGTGACATTCTACCAAACATAAAAGAGGTTAAAAAAAAATTGCTGCCTTGTTTTACAGTTTGAGACACTTTCAGTATCTCTTTTTGGCTTGCTCTCTTCCTGTGATACTAAAGCTACAGAGCTGCTGTGATGTTCCCATTTGGGAAAGAACAATATTCTTTTTCTATGCAGTCAACTTCAGGGATGATTTAAGTTACTTCCTTTATAATTTTGCCATTTCTTTTGAGTGCTACTTCCATAGAGTTGCTGGAAATACATCATTGTTTCTCTTGCTAATGAATTTGTGTCTTTGGTGCTGGAATGGCTCTGTGCTGGCAGCATGTCATGTGTCTGTCTTCTGAAAATTGAGGTTTTTATCTGTTTGACCTGGTTCCATATGCAAGAAGGGTATACCTGATCATTTAGCCTATTTCTGCAGTGCTTCTCTGTGTGTATATTTAACCTGTGAGATAGGAGAGAGGCTTGAATTTCTGGAGACTTGTGAATTGGCTTGGAACATAATAGATTTAATGGTTTGTTTTGGTGGTTTAAGAATACAGCTTGTTTATGTCCCTAAAAATTCAGGGTTTAATGTAACAGTTATTTGTTACTGTGTCTTTAGGAAGCATCATCGTCTTCTACAGTGTAGCTGGTGCATTGATTCTTAGATTTTGTAAGATATTAGTGGATTGTACATTTAACTGTTCTCACTAGTTAGCAAATTAATTTCCCATAACCCATTTATCTTGTGAATATTTCCTTAAGGCAGGTGAGGAAGACAAAATCTAAATAAATCAATTTTATTATCTTTCTTATGAGATAGGTCAATAAGAAGAGAGATGTGATGACTAAATCATGTGTAGAATTGAGTCAATTAAAATACTTAACTAATGGGTCCTCATTATTTGGAGAAAGCAGCTGTTGTTCCCAAGCATTTATTTTCTCACTCAGTCTGACTTTGTCCTACAAGCAAATCCAAGGCCTGAATTAACAGAGTTTGAGATGGAACAGAAGGTGGTGCTCTAAACAAAAAGAAGTGTGCACAGAGACTTAATAGTACACAAGGAATTCATTGTGCTCATTTTACATTGATCAGATAGCTGTGATTTTTCCTTTAACAACTCTTCTGTCTTTTTTTAGGAGGTAAATTCATGGAAATCAGACATGAATGATCTTATTAAGGTACACCTTGAATTTTTATGTCTCTCTTAAAATACTCTGTGGTACTAAAACAGTTTTGGATATGCTTGTTATAGGGTAATACTACAGTAACTATTGTTGCCTGTATTTTTTTTTTAAGAAGTTACTGTTACGTACAGATTATTCAATATAAGATTTAACATGTTCTTTGAGATGTCTTGCTCAGTGTCTGATAGAAAGCTTTTGCTTCAAGATGGACATGGTATGGGCTGCTAATACAATTACAGTTTCATGATCTCAGTCAAATTTGCAGTGGTGTTGCAGTTGAACAATGTATCTGTGTTGCTTAATTTTTCCCATAAATTTCACTTGTCTTCCCAAGGTATTTGTCAAAGTTTCATTTTAAAATGAGAACCTATATGAAATTGGTTTATTATCCCTTTCTCACCAGGTAAAACAAAATCTATGGCTCAGTGTGTTGATTTCTATTTGGTTATGTCTATTGCACATTGTCAATGGTATTAGAACATAAACTTTTGTTCTAATTAGATAAAATTCAGAAAACAAACAAAAAAAACCCAAACCCCACATACAAACAAAAAACTCCAAACAAACAAAACAAAATGATAAAAAAACCCCCAAAGCCACCAAACTAATTTTTAATCAGTGAGATATTTTTTCTGTTGATGCCTTCAGAATCTACTCAAGTTTGGGATTTTTGTTTGGAGTTTTCTTTTTCTTTACATGCTTTTGTCATATTTTTTTTTTATTTCTGGAAAAAAAGCACTCAAGGCCACCTAGATTTAATAAAAAATGTGAGAATGTGACAAGTATAGCTGTAAAGCTCCTTGTTTCCCATCTACTTGCATCCCTTATGCTGGTATTTAACAGCTAATGTACATATAATACTTGGTTTATATACATATAATATAGATATTTATCTCTTTAAAAGGATTATGCAAAGTAACAAGCTAATAGTTACCCAGTTTTTACTTCTTATAAGAAATAAAGTAAAGGAGCAAAGGATCTTGATGCTGTTGAGTTTATTTTGTTGCTGTTAAACCTTGTGTATATTGCCTGGTGTGTCTTGGAACAGATTGATGCCAAATCATAGAATAGTGTGGGTTGGAAGGGACCTTTAAAGGTCCTCTGGTCCAATCTCCCCTGCAATGAGCAGAGGTATCTTGAACTAGAACAAGTTGTTTGTATAAGTACATATAGAGGTTTCTATTATGCTTTTAATTATACTTAAATATTGGTGTTTATTATGCTTTTAATTTCACTTAAATAGTATTCTGTGGAGAGATTTGCACTTAATACCTGCTTATTGTATGGAACTGCCATTTTTTCACATGCTTGTTTCCTTTGTTGCTTTTTACATGTGACATCATTAACATTTGAGAGCTTTTGGTTGTCTTTCTGTCTTCTTTTAAGCATATTTGTATCATACTGAATGCTATTAATTGAAGCTGATGATAATATACTCAGGTGGTATTTCAATGATGGGCATGATTTGATAATGGATTAATAGGAATTCTGATCATTGTGTAAAAAAACCAAACCCTGAAATTACAATCTGATTAAAATCTAGTGGTTCTGTTTTTCAATTTTAGTCAAAAAAAACAACTGTTGCCCCTAATCATCAGCAGCTCAATGAACCATTCATTCTGCAAAATGTTAAAGTGCCAAAATCTATACTGAGAGATGCTGAAAGGATTTTGAGAGATGTTCAGAAAAGTAAAAAAATTCTTGAAGAAAACTTGGAAGCTGTTATTCATGCAAAAGATGAGGATGCCATGCACAATTTTATTCAGCTCTTGACTTCAAACAGGTTAGACACTGCTACACACGGTGCTTTGTGTGACTGCTCATTGGATTTTGTCAACTCTTTCAGTATTTTTACTTCTGTGCATTGAAGAATTAGTAGAGTTCCCTGAAAAAAGTGTTTATCGGTTCTCCTTTGCAATCATGATGTGATTCTTTAGGATGTAGAGGGGTTTTTTTCACCCTCCTCATGTGATTTGTATTTTTGATGGTTACCTGCTATTTCTTGTTATGATTTGTGCTCCAGAACTTCAACCTGAATTCTGAAACTGTCATCTGGACAAACTGATCTGTTTTGACAAGGGGATATTTAGCATTCTGTAGACAAACTTGCCTTAATAGGAAAGCTAAGCAGTAATTCTGTAATTCTAAACAAAAGAGGCTTCATTAACATATTTCAGCATTAGTCATCCTACAGCCTCTGGTTGGCTTTCAAACTTTTGATTTGTTAGTTGCTTTTAATCCTAACCTGCATTTTTAACCACACAGCCACTCACTCCTTTGAGCTTGGGAGGGAGAGAATTGGGAAAGTGAGGGTGGAAAAAAAGCCTCATGGTTAAATAGGTAGAACAAAGGCTGTACATGCAAGCAAAGCAGAAGAGATTCAGGTAGGCAGACAGGTATCAAACCATCCCCAGGAAAACATAATAATTACTTAAGATAAACACCCTAACTCCAGACATCCCCCACTTTCTTCTTCTTGTTGCCCAGAGAGGTTGTGGATGCCCCCTCAATCCCTGGAGGTGTTTAAGGCCAGGCTGGATGAGGCACTGAGCAAACTGGTCTAGTGGGAGGTTGATGATCTTCTAGTTGGAGCTAGATGATCTTCCAACCCAAACCATTTTATGATTCTATGATTATTCCCCCAGCTTTATATACTAAAAATGATGTAACATAGTATGGAATGTCCCTTTGGTCAGCTGGGGTCAGATGTCCTGGCTGTGTCTCCTCCCAATTTCTTATTTGGTGAGCAAAAATGGCCTTGAGAGCTTAATAACAACTAAAAGCACCAGGATGCTATCAGATGTTTTGTCATCCAAAATCCTAAGCATAACACCATGATAGCTGCTAATAAAAAAGTTAACTGTATCCCAACTGAATCCATCATAATTAAATACTCCTTCTTGTATCATAATGAAGATTTACCTAATAAAATGCATCTTAGAGAAGGTAAATATTCGCTTCATCTAAGTATTTTTTCATGCAGCTGCTATCATTATTTTTTAAAGGAAGCAGTGCTTTGTTGTCTTTTGTCATCTCGGTGGGAATATTTTTATTGTTTTCATCAGGTTTTGATCAAAATGGGAATTAATACAGATGTATTAATACAGATGGGAATTAATACAGATACTTACAGATGTATCTAATAATGATAGAATATGCAAGTAAAGGGTGGGGTTTACAAGTACCATTATTGGAAAACATATTTAGATTTGGAAAACTCAGCTAGGGTAAGCTTAGTGCCTTTTGGAGGCTGTAGGATATGTGCTGACTGTCTCTGCATTAAGTGTTTCTAATGCTTCCCATTGTCAAATGAGTGCAATATAAGAAGGGCTGACCTAAAATACAACTCCTTCTTTTTCAGAGATGCATTGGAAAAGATTCGGATCAGAAAGAGCGTGGATGAGCGGATTAAAGCAATCAGTGCAGAAATCCAGGTATGCCTGGAAAAAACTGAGTTCAGGTTTTTGCATGACATTACATTGTTCTTTCATATCAGTGGTTAGATACGATTCACTCAACTTGAAAATGTGAGAAAACTGCTTCTTTTTACAAACTTGCTCTATGTTATAATAAAATATTTACCTCTGTTTTAAAAATTCCTGTCCTTCATGTAAATCATTGGTCACAGTTGCTGGCTAACATGAAGAACAGGCCATTTTTGAGAACTTCAGAGTTATCCTCAACTCTTCTGAAAGCCTTGAAGATAAGATCTTCTTTTACTATGTTTATGTTTCATCTTCAGGCTGAAATGACAAGAAATGATTCAGAACAAGGGAAATATGATCAAAAGGTCCCATGGATCAAGAAAGCTCAGAACATCAAGGCTATGAAAACTAATAAAGAAATTAAAGCAAAGGCTCAAAAAACACAAAGATGCTTGACAAAGAATTCTTTATCTCCAGCTAAGCAATTGCAGAAGCAAGAAGATGACAAGAGCAAACAGAGGTTAAAAACTTGCTTTTCTTCTGAAAGTTTACAGAGGAAAGAACAAAGGGCAGCTGTGAGTTCCCAAGTAGTTATTTTCTTTTTTGGTAATGACTCATATGCTTTAGATTTTATATTTCCTGTGGAAAAAATGTTTTAATAATTTGTGTGTTTAATAATTTTGAATGAGAGTGATAGCCCTGTTCTAGACATTTCTGTTGTCAGCATTGTCCTTATTTTCATGTGCTGTAAAAGCCCAAACTGAGTGTGTGTTAACAATATAGAATTTATTATTTTCAATTTGTCTTTCCCAGCACCTATTTTTTGTTCAGTAGTTGCTAAATTTCTTGTATGTATTCTTTATGCATAAATGTACATGAATGCTTTCAGTTTAGACTGTTTCTTGTAGAACTTCTTGCTTCTTTTTCCTCCCTCAAAACTTTGGCAACACTGCTGCTGTGTTAAACGTTTTGTAGATGAAGAATTGCAAAAATGCAGGGGTTTTTTTTTGTGTACATCAATTTGCATGGATGAAGAATTATAAACTAATCTCTTTTTTTTGGGTGTGTGTCAGGGACCTGTGAGTGGAAGTGCAGTAGCCCAGAATGAAGACTATCTGTATCAAGTTTATGGGAAACCAGTTTACCTGGGCCATCGTAGTACCCTTAAGAAAGCACCATATCTGAGATTCAACTCTCCATCTCCCAAAGCTAAACTTCAAAGACCCAAATTGATAGAGTGTGTTAGAGGTAAGCAATTCTTTGATGTGAAACAAGGTGTTCCTTCCCACATTTTCTTGTATAAGTCAAACTATTTAATCATATTTCAACTGCTCTTTAACTTTAAGTTTAAGCAACTGTAGTCGACTTCTGAAAGATGTGCTTGTCAGTGTTTAAGAGGAATTTGAAAAACACCCCTAATACTATGCTTTAAATTGTAGTCAGTCCTGAAATAGACAGTTTAACTAGATTATAATTGTAGATCCTTTCCAACTGAACTGTTCTATTCTAAAAGAATAGGGTTTAGGGTTGGCTCTTGTTAGAGTTAGGACTGGGTGATCTAAAAGTTCTATGAAAATAAGTTGAGTGTAAAAGGCAGTTCAAGTGATAATGGGCTCAGCTGAGTTGAGAAATGGAAAAATATTAATTGGCTTCCCTCTAGGCTTCTTGCTCTTATGCTTTTGTTACACTGGATGTAATCTTAACTGTTATGTGAAAAATTATGTCCAAGTTTTTATTGTAATTGTGAAACTATTATGTTTTATATGACATATAAGAGATGAACAAGAGAACACAGTTTCTTGGTGAGAGCATGCCTTGGGGCTATTAAGATGTGTCATGGGAAATGTGTCTTTCAAGATGAGCATTGCTGAATTTTGGTTTGGCTTTCTTTTTTTGACATTATGATGTATACCCAGAGTTGCAAATCCTCAGGATAGTACAATTAACTATTGTTAAATGGGGTTTTTTTTGCCATTTCCTGACACTTTTCTTACCTGTGCTTTGTCACTCAGTTGTGAACCATAACAAAGTTGTTACTAGTAGAAAGTGTTTGCACTTCTCATAACTCCTAAATGTTCTAGTCCTAGCAAATGTACCAATGACTTTTCAAAACACAGTTGATGAGAACTTGGCATATGAGAAGTATTAATTCTTGTTGCTTGTGTATTTTATTTGGCCCCTCTTGAAATGCTTCTTTTGGTTAAAAGTGCTGGTGTTATCGGAAATAACAGCAGGATACATCACTCTTTTTTGACTACTGCCTATGCTGCGCACCCAAAATTTGCTTTATTCTCTACAGATTTATCATTTTTCAAATAAAATTTGTGCTAATAAGCACTTAATGTAAGAATAACAGTGATGTAGTGACTGCTAAGTTTTGGACTGAGAACAGACACTCATTTAAAAATATTTAATCAGCAGTTCTGCTTTTGCTGCGTACCAAATAACATTTTTCTTCTATATTTATTGGGCTCCTACCCTTTATAGAAGGTCACAGTCATTAAAGGAAAGCCTATTTCATCATTCCAGAAAAAAATGCCTTGTGAAGAGAAGAAAAAGTCCCTGACTCCCTCCCAATCTAACTGTAATAAGTTGGTAATTTTATCAGTTGATACTGCTAGTTTTCTTTCTGTAATGTACTTAATTCTGCGTGTCAGTGAAATGTCAAGGTACACATTGTGTGCAGTTGTAACAAGCTGCTCCTGTGCTTTATCTTGGCTCTTTTTTATTGGAGATGAACTGGTTCCATGCTGCATTCAGTCTTCCACAACTGTGACTAACCCAGCTTAAAAGCTATGGACTTGAAAGCAGAGTGTACTCTGGACAGCCTTTACCCAGGGTGATTCCCCTCCAAGTCATGAAGTCCTACTCCAACAGTACAGCAGTCTGTGTGTTTGCAGTAATCAAGCTGCTAGAAAACTCTTTTCTCTATTTCATATCAAATTGCAGTTATGGAAAATTATGCCTTTATCTCTATAATGACAGCAGATGAAGACATTTTTATCTTAGAGAAGAAAGGAGGAATATGGAGGGGTCTTTTTGGTTTGATTTCTTTTTCATTTCACTTAAAACACATATTCATTGGAGCAATATTCTTCTATTTCCAAGTTTCTGATTTTAATGGTTTTAGTTGAGGTCAACTTTTGACACTGGAATTAGTTGTCTTTGACTCTTTTTTTAAGACAGTTGATCAAGCTTCTTAATTTTTTTTGGCTTTCCTATATCCTGCCAATAAAATTGAAAAGTAATACTTCTATGTTAAATTTACATGTTTGTCTTATGAAGGCAAAATAGTTAAGTGTTTTTGAGGGCTGCTATTCTGACAGATGCTGTTATGGCAGGGAAGTATAAATAATAAAATTGGGAACAGATCTGTACTC
Organism: Turnix velox; assembly: GCA_013400935.1. Classification (NCBI taxonomy): domain Eukaryota; kingdom Metazoa; phylum Chordata; class Aves; order Charadriiformes; family Turnicidae; genus Turnix; species Turnix velox. The sequence goes on along the minus strand of VZTY01016795.1, from coordinate 20,053 downwards.
CTTCGAATGTAAGTAAGATGAAATGAAGCTGAATGAGCACTTTTAAAGCACGAGGTTCTTTAAAAAGGAAGAAATCTTGATTGCCTTAGGCATGGTTATGTTTTTCCTTCGTGGATCTGCACCCACAAATTCCTCTCCTGGCCTTGATGTACTAGGTGATAAAGGCTTAAAAATGATTGAAGGTCCTTTGCCTTGGATTTGATTCACTGGAAACTCCAGACTTATTAAAAGACTTTATTTTATTAGAGCAGTTCACTGAGCTTGTTTTAAGTTAGTGTTAGAATAAAGAATGTTTATTTAAGAATGAAATGGCCATCTGGAGAGTCTCTTTTCAGTCATTTTATAATTTTCCCAACCATTTTCTTTACAAATAAACCGTGGTGACTGATACTTGGTTTCTTCTGTGAAGTTAGAAGAGAAATCCAGCTAATACTTTTATGAATAAAATAGCAATTCTGAAAAGAAATACTTGAGTTACTTTTTGCATAATTTGAGCTGATAAATACATGAAACCACCATTTTTTTAAAGCAAAGCCTAATTAAATGCCTACTTTCTTCCCAGTGCAAATAAACTTTACAGAGGGAAATGAAAAGTTGAAAGCAATTAAAATGAGGTGCTGTGTGTACACAGTCCTTAATCATTCTTACAGTGAGAACTCTGTTTTTACAAGCTGGAGGTATTAAAGACACGTTGCCAATTTCTGCTTTTACTCAAAAGTTCAAGGCCAGGGGAGACTCTTAGATCATGTGCTACGACCTCTTCTAAATCACAAGCCACTGAACTGTATCTGTTTATGTTACTGAGCCCAGTAATTCATCTTTGACTAAAGAACAGGTTTTTTTCTTGCTAACCTATGCTTTGCAGAAAGGCAAGTGCTCATCACTTAAGGACATGAGAAATTCTGTTCTTAATTACTTCTTCCCATAACTAGATATGATTCAGAAGGAAGTGGAGCACTTCAAATTTTGTATCTGATTTGTAGTGAATTTTTTTTACTTCAGTTTCCAGGTGATTCTCCCTCAAAAAGTTAGAAAGCCTTTTAATATCCTTTTCATGTTTTAATATTTGCAGAAGTGATTGCAATATTATCTTACATCGAAGTCATCTCCTCCACCCCACTGCCATCCTGTTGAGACATC
>VZTY01016795.1:8582-18583 GCA_013400935.1 Turnix velox | reverse complement strand
ACTTCTTCCCATAACTAGATATGATTCAGAAGGAAGTGGAGCACTTCAAATTTTGTATCTGATTTGTAGTGAATTTTTTTTACTTCAGTTTCCAGGTGATTCTCCCTCAAAAAGTTAGAAAGCCTTTTAATATCCTTTTCATGTTTTAATATTTGCAGAAGTGATTGCAATATTATCTTACATCGAAGTCATCTCCTCCACCCCACTGCCATCCTGTTGAGACATCTGAGAATTCCATGTATCCCACTGACCTAAGCACTGTTTTGTGATTTTTATTTTTTTTTTATTGCATTGCTTATCCAGCCTGACCTTAAGACCTTTTTCAGACATTCTTCTTTTTAACCTTCATTTTCTCACTGATGAGTTATGAGGACAGACTGAAGGAGTTGGAGTTGTATAGCTTGTAGAAGAAAAGGCTTGGGGGGAATCTCATAGAGGCTTATAAATACCCAAAATGCTGGGGTAGGACTTCTTAATAGGGTAGAGAGTGGGATGACTAGGATGCAAATTGGAAGAGAGGAGATTTAGGCTGGGGATAAGAAAGAAATTCTTTCCTGTGAGGGTGGTGAGACACTGGAATAGGTTGCCCAGAGAGGTTGTGGATGGTCCCTCAATCCCTGAGCGGGTTTAAGGCCAGGCTGGATGAGGCACTGAGCAGCCTGGTCTAGTGGGAGGTGTCCCTGTCCATGGCAGGAGGGTTGGAACTAGCTAATCTTCAAGGTCCCTTCCAACCCAAACCATTCTATGATTTCCTCCTTTTATTTCTAGGCTTACAACCTGTAATTTCTGTGTATGAACATACCACTTCTTGTGTAGATTGCCTTCTGCGTTGTCTGCATTTGTTAAAAGTCATGTTATCCTTCTTAATTTTCTCTATGTTTTACAGTCGTTGCCTTTTTTATTCACCAAGTGAATAGGAAAGCTACTAAATGTGAATGGTGATAAAAAGTGCTTGTTGCCATGTATTAACTGGCCATTAATACAGGAAGGGGGATGATAAGAAACAGCCGAGGAGTAAGATAACACTTTTCAGCTGTAGGGGAAATATGGAGTTAGTTACCAACACAATTCTTTTCAGATTCACTTCCCTAATGCCTGCAAAATAGCTGTAGAAGCACTATTTCATTCATAATTGAGTCCTTTTTTGTAGGTTTTTAAATCTATTTAGATTGCAGTCAATTTCCCTAATAACACCCAGTGTTTGCAAAGAATAGCAAGTGAATAAGCCCCTGCCTAACTGTATAGTGAGAAATGCAGCAGTGAATGACTTCCTCTGCCATATGCTTAGGCTTTGTTACATACATACATTCTGGATATCTATTTAACAATCCATTTTCAAAACTGAAAATCAATGCTTCCTTGATACTGCAGGTTGAGATAATGAGATACTGGTTACAGCTTTATTTTTGGGAAGCAAAAGGTTGCTAAACAAGGAATTTGTTAGTTATACCTCTTAATTTCAGTACCTTGTCAGTCTTCTGACTGGAGACGAGCTGCATATTTATAAACTTGAGGCAGTTAATCAGATGAACAAGAGATTAATTTGGCTTTATTTTATGTTCTGTCCTTTTCTATGCCAGGCTTGCATGCTCTTCCAGTACTGTGCTTCAAACCTTAAACATTGCTTTTTTTCTAAAGTGATAAATCACACATTTCATTTGAACCTTCTGCCATCCTTATGTCCTTTTCTTCCCATTTCTTCATCTTTATTTGCTAGATTCAGATGCTCAAAAATTCTAATTTTATCTCCTTCATTGCTGTCAATACTGAATCATCTATCTTAGAACTTAAAGATTCTGCCCTTCCTGCCTCTCTCCTTAGCTCCTTCCATCCTACAGCCAAAATTTAAGTCTTTCTACTGGAAGAATTACAAATTAGTAGAGTGTGTGATGTTGCTGAGTGTGTATGTGTGATGACAACCTGCAGTTTTTCTTCTCTTGTTTCAGGTACAAAAGTGAAGTCAGCAAAAACACAAACTTGTCACACACAGAAGATGGTAACCAGCCCTAGGAGGCAGCATCCTTCACATGCACTTGCTCAAGAAAAACAGTATGCCTTCAGTCCAAGTAGAGATGTGCCTGCTGGTTATGGACCACTTGAAGGTCACCTAATTCCTATGGCTATTCCACTAGGTAGGAGCAAATAACCTAGAGAAGGATGTGTGATGTTTAAATCCCTGCTGCTTTGTAGTCCTGACCCATAAGATTTGCAGTTGCCTTTCTCATGGGAAATATATATGTGGGGAATAGTTTAAAATCACAGAACATTAGGGATTGGAAGGGACCTCAAGAGATCATCTAGTCCAATCCCTCTGCCAGAGCAGGAACACCCAGACCAGGTGACACAGGAATGTGTCCAGGCAGGCTTTGAGTGTCTCCAGAGAAGGAGACTTCACAACCTCTCTGGGCAGCCTGTTCCAGTGTTCTGTCATCCTCACTCTGAAGTGTTTTCTTGAATTTATGTGGAAACTCCTGTGTTCCAGCTTTTCCCAAGGTTCTAAAGTCTCTTTTGACCACCTTGGGCTTATGAGTTAGTCTCCTCTCCACCTACCTGGAAAATAAGCAGTGGACCTGGGTGTGTAGCTCAGTTGGGAGAGCACCAGACTCCTAATCTGAGGGTGAAGGGTTCAAGTCCCTGTCCAGGTATGAAGCTTGCAAGAGTTGGGCTGATGGTTGGACTTGATGATCTGAAAGGTCCCTTCCAACCTAGATGACTATGACTATGACAGCAGTCAGATGACTGTAACAGATTTGGGAGGTTCCTGGCCACATCCTTAACCTGAGTTCCAGGAAGGTAGTGAGTTCCCTGTGAGTCCAGCATGTCAGGCCCTCCCCTTAAGAGGAAATCTGCAGTGACTACAGCCTGTCTTCTCCTCCTGGATGAGGTTTTTATTGGGGCAGTGGGCTTCCCATCTGCAAAGACATTGCCAGTGAGGAATGTCACTGGTTCTTATTTCTTCATGCTGGGTGTCTGGTGACACCCTGACAGAGCAATTATTTGCTTGGCTGTACATACCTTCTTTGGTACACTGTATGGCTTTAAGTTTGGAATTGGCATCATTGTCCCTTGGATTCAACATTTATAATGACTTCAACCAAGTGATTTTAGTGGTTTTGGGCCAAATGTGCTAAGTTGATGGCTTCTGTGTTTTTTTGACTTTCAACAGAACTTTTACACAGGCCTTGTTAGGGTTAGTATTATATTGGCATTTAAAGAAGATAATTATTAAAATGAAACAAATTTGTGGGGTGCTGTACTAAGTGTAATGGTATTTTGAATGTGGTTAAGAAAATGTGAGATGGAGGAAGCATCTAATTTTTGAAAGTAGAATATATTCTCATTCTCAGCAGTAGGTGTCACCAAAGTAAAGAAAAATGACTCATTTCAAAAGAGACTGAGCTTGCAGTTTCTGCTAGGAAAGCCTTAAAATGACCAGATGAAGTGCTGGAATTTACCATGTGTTAAGGGATTATCTAGCTGGTCTTTAACTCCACTGTCAGTCTCATGTGAAGCATGGGCTTTTAATTTTAATTTATTAGTCTACTGGCTTTGGAAAATTCTTTATATCTCTAATTATTTTTTAAATGTCCTTAGGTCAAGTGCAAATTAATGACACCTCCCTGCAGCCTGCTGGAGTAGTTAGAGGTAAACCACACCCTGTTACAGTCACAACTCCTCTTCCTCAAGTGCCACCAGAAATACCAGCTGAGATGAAAAAATCAAATGTTGCTGTAATAGAGATGAGATCAGAGAAAAAGAATCCTCCTCAACTGTCTGTGCAGGTACATGTCAAGATGTGTTAGTGCTGATTAGTTGTTTATTTACTCTTCTCCTCCCTAACTAAAACCTGTGGCTCAACCATGGGTAACACTTGTCATCAGTGAATGGTTTTCACTGGGCATTTGAAACACAGACTGGAGTTGCTAAAAAATTATCCTATGCTAGTATTTTTACTCATGTTTTAATTATCTTTGTAATTTAACCAAATTAGGTGACTTACAGGAGAAATAATTTCCTATGTGGTATGTTTGTAGAACATTTTCTTTTTTTGATGAGATTTTTGAGATAGAGCAAATTTTGAATTAAAAAAAATAATTAAAATGTCAGTTTTCTTGGGTGTGTGTTTTAGCCTTCCAAAGACTTCTATTTTGAGCATGATAGTCAACCAAAATTTTAATTAACCATGGTAGTCATTACCAAAAATATTGGATGGAGTTTTTTAAAAAAAAAAAAAAAGTTTAAATGAGACTCTTGTCAAGGAAGTTAATGTTTCTTCTGTCTTCATTATTTTGAATTCAAGTTGTTGAGAATACACACACTCCTACACACACCTTTCAGGTAGAAATGATTCAAGAAACTCAAATAAGGTGGAATATATGGAGGTTTGTTTTTTTTCTCTTGCTGCCTCTCTGGTTTCCACCCATATGCATTTTGCTATGACTTCATATGATTCTTCAATGTTTAAGGTGGTTTTTTTTTAAATTATTTTTTCCCTTAGGGAATTAAGTAAGCATTTATATTCTTGTTCTTCAAAGAAAAAACATTTTAATTCTGTAGTGAGTGGGCCTTTGGTACAAATCATATTGTAATAAAGTTATCACTTTATTTTACATTTTATGAATATATGGCAACATGAAACCTTTAACAAACCTACACAGTGGCTTGTAGGCCAGGTTAGTGTAATCAAATTGCTGATTCAAAATACATCTGTATAAATAGTTAATGATATGTTCATCCTGGGAATTAGAGAACAGGAGAAATGGGGTACTGGAAGAAAATAGATAATGGCATTAGTTTTTTTTCAACTTACAGTATTTTGTTTTCCAGAACCAAGTTATCAGATACAGGCATCAGAAAAGGAGGTTACTGAAATTTCATGGCTCAGTAGCAAGTGGAAGAAAGCTCCAATACTATAATTGAAATTTTTTATTATATGGATTTTAAAGTACCTTTTTTTCTGTTTTAGGTGCTACCCAGTATAGATATTGACACTGTTTCAAGTGCCAGTGAGAGTGTAAAGGATGTTCATCCTGCCCCTGAACCTGTCCTTCCTCCTGTCAATGCTGTAATACAGGTATTAGTTGGTCTAATTGTCTGTGACTTCAAATTTGTTAAAAAAGAAAATTAGCTTCCTACAGAGTTATTCTCTTCTTTAAGTTAAAGATATTAGACAGCTCCAAGAAAAACAAAGTAATTATTCTGAACAGTATGAGGTATTTGTTGAAGAAAATAATAAATGGCAGCAAAATGCTGTTCTTCCAAGATTAAACTATCACCATCTGAGAAAAACAGCATTTTCTTTGTCCTGTTAATAGTTGTAACCACTTACTGGCCCATGTCTGTGTTATTTTTGCTGGCTTCAGTGTCCTGGCATAGGATGTTACTCATTCATCTGTCTGCTCCTTGGCTGTGGGTCCTGTGTGTAGGCTGCTGTGTGTGGAGCTAGTTGGCCTGCTTTATTCTCCCTCCATATATCTTTTCAGATGTGTTTTTAATCTAGTATTGTCTAATATAGTCTGCAGGATGTCCCTGCTCACTGCAGGGCGTTGGACTGGGTGGTCTTTGAAGGTCCCTTCAAAGTCTGTGATGGTTCTATGACTCTAAGCAGTGCAACTGAAAGGTGAACTGCTTCATCTGGAATGAGAAGGTTGTCAATTAGGGCATTTTTCCAAGATAACATATTGTTTTTTAACACTTGGGCTTCTGTCCTGTGCATTGCACTGGGTGGACAGTATAAAGGACAGTNTAACATATTGTTTTTTAACACTTGCATTGCACTGGGTGGGCAGTATAAAGGCATGGATATTGAGTGGTTATTTTTTTATAGTTCTCGTGTACTTTCTGCTTTCCTTTATGTGTATTAACTTCTGGAGGACTGAGGTTCTCCAGACTCCTGTGGTCAGGATATTCACTAAATAGACAGAGACCATATTCTAATATTCTATTAATATTCTGATTATTTATGACAACTATTTAGAAATGAAATTGCATGTAAGAAAATGGCTTAAGACCTTTCTATCCTTTTATGTGCTATGTTTTACACTGTTTTGTCATACTGATTTTTTAATAATAATAAGTACAGGTATTGCCCTAGAACTCCTGATTGGTGTTCTATTAGATTTGAAACAGCAGGTTTAGTTTTCAGCATACAGTAAAGAGTTCTAATATCTTTTTGTGCAAAGAAATTCCTCCTAACTTTTAAGGCAGGTAAAGCACATTTTAAGGATTCAAGCTATTGACAATAAGGCAGGATTTTGTGTTCCTGTTATGAAGTTTATCTGCTAATGCATTTTTCTTCACAACAAAAAAATACTTAGTAGTTTTAATCTGTCTCTGTAAGGATCCAGATGATGTACACTGCGAGGAGGAGGACATAAATATTCCAGGAACTAATTGCGTTGGTGCTACTGATGTCACACAGGTAATTACATTGCAGAAGTGCCCTTGCCTTTTTAGCCTTTTTATATTTGTCTGGTATTATTATGTCATAGCTGAAAAGACAATGTAGAAAATAATCTTGCTTTACTAACAGCTGTAAGAATATACGTTGTGAACAATAGTGAACTGCCTACAGAGTTATAAAAAACCATGAAAAATTACTGTGTGTTAATAAGTAAAAAAAAATTTTGATGAATTCCAATAAAAAGAAACCTTAGGTTTTACTTGGATGCATTACAATCCACTGGAAATAAAAGTAGTTCTCTAAAATCAATGGTGATTATAGCACTTGGATATCACGTTTTCAAAATCTAATTGTAATGCATATGTAAGATATAATATGTTATAATATGATGTACTTAAATCACAGAATGATAGGGATTGGAAGGGGCCTTCAGGGATCATCTGTTCTGATCATAGATCATAGAATAGATCATAGAATGGTTTGGGTTGGAAGGGACCTTCAAGATCATCTAGTTCCAACCCTCAATGCCTCAAACACCCCACAACCTCTTCCANNNNGGAGAAGCTCCTGATATAATTTGTCACAGAATTATTTGGGTTGAAGGGACCTTAAAGCCCTGGGACACCTCCCACCAGCCCTGAACCCCTCTCCAGGGATGGGACATCACCCCACTAGTTCTATAGGGCACAGAGAGCACCTAAATGGATCAAAATTGGTCTAAATTGGGGGTTTTTTAGCACCAAATACATCAAGTTTCACATCACCCACTCCCTGGGGCTGGGATGACACCAATGGGATGAAAACCAACCTGATGAATCCTATTTTCTTTTTTCCCCTGAGCCAAAATCAACCTGATGATCCTATGCCAGAGCAGAATACCCACAAGAGGTTGCACAGGAAAAAGCATAAGTAATATTACATGTTTTGAGTAAGGGGATCCATATTTTAAAATGTGAAAATATCTTATAAGCATTCCCTTTAAGAAATATTTTTAGTCCAGAACAATTTGTATGTATTTTGAGGTACTAAAAATGCTAAGATCTCATTTCACAAGTGAGATAGAACTAAAAGGAAAAAAGTAAGCAAGCAGTGTATGCAAATATGTGCTTAACTCAAGAATCACATTGAGACCTGAGAATGTTTTTTATTACTGGATGGTGAAGCTTTTCACTTGACCTGATTTCTGCACAAGCAAAAATTCAATGGCAGCTGGAAAAAGCTGCCTCTGAGATCAAGATGCTGGTGTGTAGTATCTTGCCTCTGTGGGAGATGGCAGCTTCCACCTCCTGCTGCATTTAAGGCTCAATAAATAGTAGGAACTTGCAATTGCTGCTGATGGGTAGTATTTCTCTCGTTTTTTAAATAAGCTTCTTGCCACTGAGCTAAACTTGCTGAGTGCATATAAAAATCTGCCCAAAAGAGGTGTTTTACCTGTGGAAAAAGTAGGGAAATGCATTTTTAGTTTCAAACTTTAGCTTGGAGCTGAAGAGTTAAACCTATTTGGACAATGCTTTCCTGTTTGCACAAAAAAGCTTTATTATTAAGAAAATAAATTGATTTCTTGAATAGTTTTCTTATGAACTAACAGAAAATGCTGCAGTGTTATTTTTTTATAGATGTGAAAAATTGTTTGGGTTTTTTGGTTTTTTTTTTTCATTTTTCTCCTGGATTGCTTTTATCTTTTCTTCTTGGCAATGGGATATATTTTAACCACAATACCAAAATTGTTCCAAGTGAAACATATGCTTGGCCTATGAACACACAAGACAACATTCATAAAAATGTGCAAGATAAACACAGTTTGGAAGCATAAAATCAACCTCTGGAGTGGTAGGGGTCAGAGATATTTAAGATATCAAAAGAGAGCAAAGTTACTGCTATAAAAGATGCTTCAGATACAGGAGAAAACATGCAGAGAATCCTTGATGGGAAAGTATCTTACTGTCCCTCACTCATTTTTTTTATGAAAGCTTAATTCTGTTAAAAATTAAGATGATGAGTGCATGAAACATTACTTTTTTTTCTTCTTTTGTTTCATTCTGCCCTTGTTTATATTGCAAAAAGGCTTCAGGTTCCTGGCCCAGGCATTTCCTTCTCCTCAAATTTTCTTAGTTCTTTTTCCACTGTGTGACACGTGTTTAAGGGATACTTAGGAACTGCAATGCCAGTTGGTAGCACTGGTAGTCCAGCAGAGGTAAAGCTGCCAAAGTGCCTGCTCCCAGCTCCAGCCAGCAGTGGGACTGCACTTGTACAGGCAGTGGACATACACATGTATGAAATGCATATCCATATGTGTGCATGAGTGACTGCACAGATCATAGAATCATAGAAGAGTTCAGGTTGGAAGGGACCTTAAAGATCACAGAGTTCCAACCCCCCTACCTTAGGCAGGACACATCCCACTAGATCAGGATGTTCAGTGCCTTGTCCTTCCTGGCCTTAAACACCTCCAGAGAGGGGGCATCCACAAGCTCTCTGGGCAACCTGTTCCAGTGCTTCACCACCCTAAAATACAACCATTTTTATAAACAGTGATAGAAACAGCTTCTCTTCTTGCCCATCCTCCTTTAAGTCAACATTCCCCAAGTTCTAACAAAGATATTCCTGACTTAATCTAGTCATACCTTGGTGCCAAGTTTGCTGATGACCCAAAGCTGGGAGAAGTGGCCAACACACTGGGAGCCTGCACTACTTTCCAGGCAGAGAGTTGGGTAGGGAGCAATTCAATGAAATATAGCAAGTGTAGAGTCTTGCATCTGGGCAAGAACAATCTCATGTATCAGTAGAAGTTGGGGACTGAGCTGTTACAGAGCAGTGTAGGGGAAAAGGACAGCAAGGATGGCCATGAGCCAGCAATGTGCCCTCATGGCCAAGAAGGCCAGTGTCATCCTGAGGTACAGTCTGTAGGTTGAGAGAGATCCTCCTCCCCCCTCTGTTCTTCCCTGGTGAAACCCCATCTGGAATATTGTGTCCAGTTCTGGGGCCCTCAGTTGAAGGACAGGGAACTGCTTGAGAGAGTCCAGCACAGAGCCAGAGAAATGAATGGATTGGAGCAGCTCCCTTATGAGGAAAGGCTGAGGGAGCTGGGTCTAGTTAGCTTGGAGGAGAGGAGACTGAGGGGTGACCTCATTAATGTTTACAAATATATAAATATGCAGCCACACATTTATGTGCAGGTTGCCCCTTTTATCCCTTGCTTCTCTATTTTCCTACATCCCTGGTTCCTCCCTATAAACACCACCTAAGCAATGTACCATCTCAAAATACTCTCTCCTCCATCCCACTGTAAGCCATCATCCAGAATTACCTACCCCGCCTTAAGCAAAGGGTTATGGAGAGCCTTTCCATGGGCTCATCTTGCTGGGTTTTACTTGTGGGTACTGGGACTGAGCCCTCTCCTATGATGATATGATATGATGGGTGGAGAGTGGCTTGAGTGCAGCTCCGTAGAGAAAGACTTGGGTGTGTCAGTTGATGACAAACTCAACATGAGCCAGCAGTGTGCACTCGCAGCCAAGAAGGCCCCAACCAAATCCTGGGTTGCATCAAGAGGGGTGTGACCTTCAGGTATATAGAGCGGATTTTACCCCTCTACTCA
>VZTY01016794.1:392533-429076 GCA_013400935.1 Turnix velox | reverse complement strand
AAAACAACTCCAAATTTGTCAAGTCTTACATACCATAAGAGCTCCAACACCTATGCACAGTAGGGTGGGTTAACCTGTTGAGTGCTGCAGACATATATATGCACCTCCTCCTAAAGTGTTCATTTGGCTGGCAGTCTGGAAAATGCCAGAATGTGAAGGGTTATGTGGGAACACTGAAAGTCTACCCTTGTAGGTTTAAGTTAAAGCCCTTATTTCAAATACAGAGTGCCAGGGTTTTGAAACCACAGCTTACACTGTTTATGAGTATGCTGTTTGGTACTCACAACCCAGGGCTTGATCTAGCGTTCACTCCTGCTCATGAATCATGTTCCAGCTGACAACCCCAGGCTTTGGGTCTGCCTGTATTTACGTTTGGGGTAACATATTTCAGGAGTCTCTTCCTCCAAGAGGTCTTGTAAAGGTAAAACATAAAGCATCTACGTCCATTCTACTATAGATATTGTATGCTTAGAAGTGGAAAGTCCTGAAATGTTTTGTCTTTTGAATTTGGTAGGCAGATTGTAAGAGCAGACATTTAAGAGCTGAAGCCCCGAGTTGGTCCCTGATACTTTCTCAGGGCCTTGCATCAGCCATGAGTGAAGATGCATTTGTTCCTTCCAATCCAAACCACTCCATGATGGCCAAATAGGCTCCTGTTCCAATGGCAGGGAAGATAAGTGCCTCCAAACTCAATGGAAGTTGCAGACTGTAGACATTTGTCTGACTTCAGGCAAACCCCACACAGCATTAAGGCAAGAAATGGCAACACAAGTCCATCCCCCTGCCCCTCCCCATCCCTCCCCCTGCCCAACCAGCTGGGGGGCCAGCAGGCCCCCCAGCCTTTCTCCTCCCACCGTGTCCCCTTGGAAAATGCAACTCACCAGTGATGTCCTGCAGCAGAGACACCAGGAAGAGCATCCCTCAGGCCCCACAGGGGGGGGCAAATGGTGGCTGCTGCCCTTCCCCACTGGTGTTAAATAGGAGAGGGTGACAAAGGGGGCTGATTGGGAACTGCTGGGGTGGGGAGGAGTCTCCAGTGGAGCCCAGGTGTGGGGGATTTGGGGGAAAATGGGCTGGAAAAGGGTTGGGGTGGGGCAGAGGCAGGAAATAGTGGACAAGAGGGATGTGTAGAACCTGCCTAGAGGCAAACTGGGGGGAAAAATGGAAAGACTTGAGTGTTCACCATGAGGGTGGTGACACACTGGAAGAGGTTGCCTAGAGAGGTGGTGGAGGCCCCATCCCTGGAGGTGTTTAAGGGCAGGCTGGATGAAGCTCTCAGCAACCTAAACTAGTGCAGGATGTCCCTGCCCGTGGCAAGAGGGTTGGACCCAGATGATCTCGAAGGTCCCTTCCAACCAAAACCATTCTATGATTCTATATAGTAAAGAATACCACAATGCCTCGAGCTACAAGAAGTGGCAAGCATACAGACATATGAATTCCGATCTGAAAATTTCAACAGTTTGACATAAAACCAAACCAAACCAAAAATCAGTAAGTGGTCTTCATGGCATCAGAAAGCTTATGAGCAACTTATTTTCTCTCATTTTACAGCTTCAGTGGATTGTTTACTTAACCAGGCAATATCATAAAATAAAAAAACAAAAAAGGAAGGTGATGGCCCTTTCACCACACTCCACACCTCTTCTCTGTCAAAAGAACTGATAGGACAATATGTAATTTCTTAGAAACACAGAGAAAAGCATTTGACTATATTCTACTAATTTGATTTAGAAAATAAGGGAGCCTAAATATAACCAATTACAAGGCACTAATTTCTTGTAACCCTATTTGCATAAAAGTTGACAACACAAAACTAAAAAGGACAGGCCTCCACTCTGACACCTGATGCTTTGCTTTTCTGCTTATAAGCCTGTAATTTCATTTCAAGTCTTTCAGTGTTGCAGAAAGTGTTGTGAAAGACAAACACACAATGCCTACAAGGTCCTACAAGACTGGTTGTGTCCCTGAGCTCTTCCCAGTGCAGGACTGCATAAGCTGGGCTCCAGAGAACTTCCACCACCCTGCTCCTCTCTTCAGAGGAGCTATGTAAAAACCCCAAACAAAAAACCTAGCAGGTTACAAGAATTCTCCTAATTCCGATGGGAAAAAGCAAGTTTGCCCCTGGACATGCTATGCTGTTCACCTAAGCAGTTAGAGAGCTGACATGTGTGCCATGAGATCAAATATAAGCCCCACCAATCAAGCAGCAGTCTGGGCACAATGTGCTGAGGCAGCAAATTTCCAGATCTTGCTCACACTAGGCAGGGGAGTCATTCTTCTCAGTGATAAAGTCACTGAATGCACTCTGGAGGAGATAAAAAATTAAGAACTGGCTGACTTTGCACCATTTGAGTGAGGTATTCACCAGTGACCCAGAACAACAGAATTGTCACCAGCCAGGAATCACTGCAGGCATGGTCATCTCTAACTCCTTACTGCAAGGCTGTTCACAGGAATCATTTCTCAGCTGGTTACTGGCATCAATCTGGAAACTACAGTGCTCAAATGCATTATGCATTAGGAGAAACTTCACATGGTCCCTCCATCTCTCTCCTTCTATCCTTTCTCTTAAAAACTCTCTGAAATTATGCCAATGAGAGGGCTTGGTAGTCAAAAAAAAAAAAAAAAAAGAAGCAGCAAGTAGGATCTCTGCAATTAAGATCTGCAGCAAGACATTAACCCCCCTTTGTAATTTTACAGTTAAGATATTTTAACCTATGTTTTACTATACTAGCTTTTGAAAACTTAACAGAAATTTCTGCAGCAGCTATGAATTGAAAGGCTAATAGTATTAGAACACTATCTAACACAATATATTCTTTTCTCTTCGCTGTTATTGGCTCAGAAAGTGACCTTCAGTAAACCTGGGGGAATAAGATTTTCCCAGACTGCACAAATGAGCAAGGAATGCAGCTTTCAATGAAAACCGATTTCAAAGTAATATCTAATATTCCTTTTGATAGTAATTGGTGGTGGCTCTTAGATAAGTGAATATTATATACTATTACTTTTAAGGACAAACTATTACATTTAAGTCTGAGTAGGATTATTGTTTTTTCTAACTATTCTTCATCTCAAAATGCATATCTTAAAGAGAACATGCTTTCTTTCCATCTGGAAATACTCCATAGAAGGCAAGTTCTTAAGCAAGTTTTTAGTTCTTGTGATCAAAATAGATGCACAGTATTTCTTTTCTACTTAAACTATATAGCAGTATTTCCATTTATGTTAGAGGAGCAAAAGCAACTCTTAGGCTGCAGTTTCACTAAAGAGACCACACAGGTTTTTGTCTCTCCAGCTGGTCAAAACCATGAGTTATGCACAGAATTGTCATCCAGTCTTTATCCACCTTTGGTCCCTGTGGCATGCATGGTAATTTGCTCTGAGAGCCCAAGTGAAGAACTAATATTTGACATTTCCTATTTCCACCTCCAGTGAACACAGTAACAAAACATTCTCTGGACCTCATTTTTCAAACACATTTCTGTCAGCATGGCTAACACGCACAGTTCTCCCAGGCAGAAGTGCTCAGAGGGACCATACCTACCTGTATGGTGGGGTCACCACAGCGAGGATACTTATATGAGCACCAACCCTGCGCATCTGGATGTAGAGAACCTCTCCCTGGCTTCCAGCACAAAAGGAAAAATTATCAGCCAGAGTGAAACTCAGGTGCTGATTTTCAAAACTAAGAAATACCAATGTTCATAATTAATTTACAAGGCACTAACAAGGCCCTTTTTTCAACCTCATTCATTTCATACTAAATAGATTTCATCTGGACAATATCAGGAGAGGCTAAATGAAGGAGTTGAGCAAGTTATCCCTTTCTCCTCAAGCAGCACTTCCTTCTTGTACTCACTGGGGCTTTTCCCATATGTGATAAAACTTCAGTACATAATGGGGCCCTTGTTGATGCTTCAGCAATCGTACATCCTTAGCAGCACCACCCCATCTATTAATGTGGAATTAGTTGACAATACTACTAGTTGTACCAAAAAAATAAACTAATTGGTCCCTCAGGATAGCTAGGTGCTTTGGAAGTCTTTTTAACAAAAAAAAAAAAAAAAATCTCCCTTAGTGATTTGCCAGCCTTCCTATACTCTATCCAGCACATTGGGACTTCTAAATTACATACTATAATTGGCATCAAATATCTGTCCCATCAGTGAATATCTTTATTAGCATCAAAATCACTCACAACTAGTGTTCCTCAATGTTATTAAACAGAACTTGTTCTAGGTGTTGCCTTACTAATTAGTCAGGATGAGCCCGAGGAAGAAAATCTGGGTCATGTTAAATTAATTGGAATGAGCATGAAAATTAGCAGAGCAAACTGCATCAATTTTCTATAGAGAGCCTTTCTTCATGTTGAGAATAAAAATGGATATTATGAGGCATTAACCAAACTGCCTTCTGTGACTGCCAAGAGGTGTGTTACAGTAGCCCAAAAATATCATGCTCACAGATTTTCAGAAGTTAATGAGACATTTCCAGGAATGGTAAATACATGGTATTAAAATGGGTGTGCCTCTTATGGGAAAATGCCAAGTCATTTCATGTTTATTCAGGCATAACAAGCTCCTCAAAATGAGCATAATTTAAGAGGTGAATAGTGCAAAGAGGGCTAACATTCAACTAATTTTCCTTAAGAAAGGAAAGATTAAATTGAACAAAAAATGAATTAAGAGGTTTACAAATCAACAAGTCAACCATCAGATTGCAGCCTCTGCTCAGTATATTCTCATCAGCCCCTGCCATGAAGTTTTCAAAAAATGTCCCGAAGGCAAGGAACAAAGCGAGCAGAACTGATTACAGCCACACTCACCGCTTTGCTGTCTAAACTCTGTTTGGCTTCCTAATGAGCTCACTAAAAACCTAATTCATCTCCCATAACCCTTCTCAGCCCTCCTTGAAATTCACCATTATGGAAATTACAGATGAAACATTTACAGACTGTGTTCAAATTACTGCTTCTTCAACAGGCAGGTCCCTGACCCTCACAATGAACACAATAGAGGTATGTCCGGCATGAAACCACTCCAGCCGCAGCCTATAGAATAAAGAGGCTCAGGAAGGTTAAGACTTTTTCTCATGGTGACAATGATTTCCGCATTAATGCTTTCAGTTCCATGAATATGGGAACTTTGTGGGTTTGACAGTATATCAAATACAAATTGTAATTCAGAAGAGGAGAAATGAGTTGTACTGATGACAAATAGCTGAAATAGGCTAATGTGAATTCCCAGCCTGTTCAGGAGGAAACTCCCTCAGTTCCTCATTACATGAAGTCAAAATGATCCTCACGGCACCTAGCCTGTAACTGGAAGATTACTGAATTGATGGATCCTTAGTTTAAAATGCAGCTGTTTTATTCTGCTTTAGTAATTAATTCTTTTTCCAATACCATATTGATTAAGCGTAGACCCTGATAAAGTTCAAACTGAGAAGAATCTCTAGTGGCTTCCTTAGTTGCTCCAGAGACTCAATGAAAACTTCCTACAATTCCACCTGCCTCCTCAGAGTGCTGATCCAATGAACAGAACAGTTTTTTTCTCATAAATTAGTTAGGCCATGTGGAGCTGTATTAGCTGATCGTTGCTTTTGTCTCTCTACTTGCTGACTTGCTTTTCACTTTTGCTGTCCTTTGTGCTGTCACACACAAAGTCGGAGTGCAGCTGCCGAACCCAAACCAAGGTAAAGAACAATTCCTACAAACTACATTTTCCCTCCCCTCCCTCCTTGCCTCCCTTTCTACCCCCCCGACTTTATACAGCTGCAACTCCCCGAGCAGCACTGCACTCAATAAGGCCTCCTGGGATTCAACTAGGAGAGAAATCGCTGCTGAAGCATGCAGTCATTCTAGGGGACTGAAGGGTGTTGGGAAGGGAGGGAGGGAGTAACCTGTTTTCTTCAAGATTGTTCCACCTTTTGGGACAGAATATTTGCCACCTTGTTCTTAGCAGCCAAAGATCTTTCTATTATCTGTTTATTACTAAAAAAAACAAACCAAAACAAACCAAAAAACCAACAACACCAAAAAACCCAAACCACACACATAAACCACTCATTCACTTGATACCAGAAATCACCACTTCACCTCTAACAAGTGGGTTGTGGGTCCTTGTTGACTACCCATGAGCTGGTGGCCATCCACCAATGACTACTGCAAATACAGTAGCTTTTACAAGCAGCAGCAATCACCAACACCATAATGGTTTCACAGAGTCACCTATATTTAGGCTTGTGAAATAAAGAGAGCAGGATAAAAGAAAGTTTCACATATTACTGCCCCAACAATGGATTTTCTTTCCTATAGAAATAAACAAATATATTAGTCTAAAACATTCCCAGAACTTTATCATTATTTCTTCTCCAACCTACCTCAGCCCCTTCTCCTCCTCCCAGCCTTTTCTACCACCTGAAAAAGAATTAACTAATGCCTTCTGTGAACTTAACATTTCCTGAAGGGCAATGTGCTGCACATACTGGTTTCCAGACCAATGGTAACAAGTGGTATACCAGTAATAAATGAATCTAAGAAAGAGGCAGGCATGTCAGGTATTAGCAACCCTTGTTCCGGTGACTTATTAGTTAATAAGACTACTTAAGAGCTAAGGACCTCGTCCTAATTTCATACTGAGGCCCCTGACTTAACCTCTTCTTTCCCACCAAGGACACCGCACTTTAATTTTTCTACCTTTCTGCAGGAGATTCTGCCTCAGTTTTGGCTCATCTGAATTATATAGAAGAGACCCAAAACCAGGTGGGTAGAAGGACAGCGGTGGGCAGCTCCAGTGGTGGTGGGGCAGGACAGAGAATGGCATTCCCCACCTTTGGACCATTCTTCCATAGGGCGAAAGGTCACCCCTCACAGATGTCTCCAGCAGACACACTGTTGTCAAGCAAGAGGTTGCATCATGCAATGCATGTGGTCACCACTAACAATGCACTCCTTGCAGACAGATACTTAAACACATTACACTTCTAAATAATTTCCTTTCTAAGGACAACTTGTTTTTTCCTCCTGAGTTTTGTGCAGTTATCAGAAAAAAATAAGTAAATAAGGAATTCAGAGGGAAAAAGAAACAAATACAGTCCACCACCTCCCCCCTCCTTTGCCATTTCACCACTTAAAGTATTCTATTTTCCTTTTCTGTCAGGCTATTCCGTGCAAGATGCTGCTTCTGGTTTATTCCCGAAAAAGAGAAATAAACCCACCATTTCCCAAATGCCTAACAGTAAAGCATACAGTTTGGAGGCAAAGAAAGCACACACTTGGCGAAATGGAAGGCAGTAAGCTTTTTGTAGGGAAAGTTACACAGTCAGAACAATCCAATGAGGAAAATTCTGTGCATCTTAATGTAACCTATTCTATTTTTTTCCATTTAAAAGCAGCAAGAAAATATACACTCTGGGTGCACAAGTGCAAAAAGAAAAATCATGTGTGTTCATTTATTTGTTACTAATTCACACTTTTCCTGGTGCAGAAAGTATATTTCTTGAGGAGCACTTGACAAATAATAGGTCCTAGCTGAGATTTTTAACTTCCAGTGCCTCCAAATGATAAGCATAGCAGAGATTTCTCTGTTGTTGAGGACAGTTACTCTAAAGCAGCTCAAAGCTATCATGCACAACACAAAACAAGTAATTTTATTCTAGAGTGGATTCAAGCAAACTTACCAGGTTTGTAATCTATCTATAAATTATATATTTAACATTAAAGTAACACAGACTTGGATGGAATGTTACACATGGGAAAGCATGATTAGAGATATGCTAAATTACTCAACCTAATCCCAAGCAATAGAATCTTAAGGGCACTGGAAATTTCTAGAAGAATTGAGCATTATATGTTGTAAAAAGCGCGATTAAATGCCCTTAGAAACCAAGCAGATGTTCTTTCTGATCTGCCTGCAATATGTGGTCCTCCCAAATGCAGAATGTTTGCCTCTCCAAAGCATCCCTTTTCTGCTCATTCCTTTAGCCACTGAACCTATGAAAATCATTCTTTAAAAAGAAATAAAAACATCTTCTGCAGTGCTTTCATATCTCATATTTCATACACTTGGTCATCTTGAATTAATAGGAGTCAAAGAAGGTACACATTTTTAAAAACTGCTGCAGCTTCATTGGTCTGATCTATGACCTTTTAAGACCTTCACTTCACGAGCTTTCCTCAAGGTAGGTATTTCAGTGTTCTAAAAACAGGGTTATGGACTGCTAAGTTAAGCACACATTCTGCATCAACATTTTAGTTTCAGCAGGTTATTTGGTGCCAAATTTGCCAGTTAGTGTCATCAATCCTGAAATATGTGCTTGTTTGTTTTAACAGGTGTTTTGAGAACAGCACAGGACAGGAGAAAAGCACTGTTAATATATCCATAGAGTATCTATCCTTAATTCTGAAATTCCCCTTGCTCTTTCCTCGGAAGCATAACAAAATTTCACCTCAGGTGTTCAAGATGCAAAGAAATGGAGCTGTAAAGGAGTGCAAGTGAGCATTTCTGTTATTTTAGCGCCTGATTATTTGCCCTCTCATTTCTATTGCACATTATTTCTCATCTAGTAATCACAGACCTGGTTTGACATATAGTATGAACCAGCTTCTTAGAGAAAAGTACCTTTTATTGTACAACTGACATTAACCATAGAAGAAAAAAGGCTGAATCAAGAAACCAATATTCTTCAGATAATGAAACATAACCAGGGGCTTTTGCTCAGTCTGTTCTTCTGAAGACCATTTGTTAGTATTTGCACTAGAGGACATACAGGGAGAAGAAATGAAAACAAATCTAAAACCAAAATTGGCTTGCTCGCATCAGTCATTTCACAGAATCAAAATAGCAGTTTGCTCTTAAAAATTAAGAGCAGAAAAACAAAACAATAGGATTTACACACATACAATGCTGACATGTTTTGTGGGCCGGTTGAGAGGGTGCATCACAATTTTCACAAAACCCACATACACAAATACACACTTCTAGCAGGTGTTATCTCAGACTTGGTCTGCTGAGAAGCAAAGTGAATCCCCGCAGTGACATTTGAAGGTTTAAAAGCTTGGGGGTTTTGTTTCTAAATGCCTATGAAAACATTGCCTATGCTCAGAGGCCTTTTAAAACAAAACCAAAGCTTTTAAAGTTTCAAAAGCGGTCATGGGAATTTGCTCATCAGGAGGGGAATCCTAAATGAAGGCCAAGATTCAGTGGATTCTCCTGGATGTGACAAGACCCATAGCTTGTCTGTAGATATACACTTTTTTATAAGGGAAATTGACTGATTCAAGCAACCTTTGTCCAGACTATATTTTACAGAAAAACTACTTTTAAAAAGTTTCATCCTTCCCAGTTATGTCCTATTATATTCTGTCATAATATTTAGGAAAAAAAAAACCCACAAACCAACAAAATTCTCACCACCCCCCAAAAAATACCCCAAATCAACCATAAATGTAAAAGTTAAAAAAAACACCACCAAAACTCCTCCATGGATAACTAATTTAAGTAAGAGAAAGACACTACCACCCTCAGTGTCATCAATATAAAAAAAAAGTGGGGAGAGGAAAAAAAAGGCTAAGCTTGGAACTCCTATTGTTACAACCTCAAATACATAGGAGACAGGAATGAAACCAACTGGCAGCTGCTTTTTAATATGAGAAATGATTTACAGAAGGAAATATTATAATGTTATGTTAAAGGTCTAAACTACTTTGAAAAACTTTCTAAAAAAATATCTGTGTTTTCTACCTTTATCCATTTAAAAATAAAGAATTTCTTAATAAGTTGTTTAGAGGGCATTATCAAAAGCCTGAAAGAAACTAAAAAATTTAAGTAAATCAAGGCTGTTTAAAGTTGTTCAGAGCATAAGAAACTCCGCGTAAATTCTTTCCTATGAAAGAGAGAGATACAGCTTTTTACTGAGTTTGAAGGTGAAGCACATGAATGAAAAATCTAATTTTTCAGCCAATTTTAACACCAATATTCCTACCCGCCATGTTACTGACATTATTCCTTTTGTATGAAATAACCTCATTCTGTTTGTACAAGTTACACTCCACTTCCATTAAACAAGACAGTCAACTCAAGAACACCATGGAGAAGGCGTAAGAGCAGAGGGAATTATTCGGGACATTCATGTTCAGAAGAAATATCCCTCTCAAAGGACCTAAACCAAAACAGGTGCTTGATAGAAGGCTTGAATACAAGACCAATACATAGATCCTCCACTAGACACCTGGCTGTGCATGGATACATCCTTACCACTGCACTTTGAGCCAAGAGCCTATCATCCAAAAGCACTACAGTGGCAAGCAAAACTGGTACAAGGGAATTATTCTAGTGTTTGCCTCAACTGGAAAGGCTCTTTGCATAGTTTACAAATTATGCAGTAGACAAGTTCTCATTCTCTTAAGAAAAACTGAACCTTACAAGGAAATTCTCTAAGGAAGGGCATAAAATGTTTATATACGAATCAACAAGGAAAAAAAAATGTACACACAACCCTCCTAAGAACATAAGCAGTTCCTCTGAGCTCACCTAAGGCAGTCATAGAAAACAACCCTGAGAAACCAAAATCTACACTCTGTGATTACATGAAGACAAATTATAGAGAGATAAAATTTTTTTGGTACACAGACTGAATCAATTCTGCTTTCAAATATACAGATGATGTTCCCATCAACTCCCACTGAAGTCAGAATTTGACCTATTATGTACTTCATATTCACATCAATGAAATCAGTAAGAATGCAGAAAATTGTTTTAGAAGGATATTAAATTATTTACTGGATCAAAAATGAAAGGACAGCTTATTTCTTTTAAACAAACCAGATTGATAGCCATTTGGAAGAGCCTAAGGGAGGGTTAATTGGCATACAGTAAAACTGAATTCTGATGGTGTGGACTTCTAGCTAAAATGACAATTTCTGTGGTGGTCCTAGAATGGCAGGAATAGTTTACAAGAAAGCAGAATGTCACTGATGAATTAGCAGATTAGAAAGGCCTGACTATATAAAACATATTCCTGTTCAAATTCAGACTCAGAAGACAAAAAGGGCCCAAATATGTAGTTGAGCCTGAGTTATAGATTAATAAAATAAATTAAAAATCTTTTAAGAAAAAAATTGTAAGAATCAATAAAGCCCTTCTTTTGTAAAACCTTGCTCATGCCAAAGTACGCTCAGAACTGGGAATATGAACTGCTAATAAGATCTAACTCAGGGAAGTAGTTAGGATAACCAATTCACAGCTAAATGGAAGTGCTTTATTTGTCATTGTGGTATGAACTACAGAAGATTTTCTAGAAATTAACAAGATACAATGAATTTCATTTTCTGAAACAGAAAAAAAAACCAAAAACCAACCAATCAAACAGAAAGGAGAAAATAGGCCCATACCCAGAGGTTAGTTATCAGCTATGTCTGACTGTAGTCACCAAAGTAAGTTTGTGAAGTTCAGTTATGGTCCCTTCAACACACTGAAAGAAAACAGTAAATTTTCTAAGTAATTAAAATCTAAGAAACATTCAACATTAATAAGATGGTCTTTGTTATGTCTTTCATAACTGGAAAATTGCACTGCTTCTTGTCCCTTGGGCTAAAGTATTAATACCATGGTCATCTTTCTCTTTTAAAAACCTTGTGCATGAAATGGGCAGAAAACCCCAAACTGTAAGGCAGCTGAGATGCCAGCACAGATTACCCTACTCCTGCTTCCCTAAAATGAAAGACACCAGTATGCATTAAGCAATTCAGTAGCCTGAATGTTATTTTTTTAATACTTTCAACTCTCAGAGCCAGCCAATTTACACAAAATGGACAAAACATTGTTGAAGAAAGATAAAACTATAAAAAAAAGCATTAACTAAATCTAATTCTTCCCATCTAGAAAGTTATGTCTAAACTTACCATGCAAAAAAAAAAAAAGTAAAATCATTATTTTTTTTCTATTCAAAGACAATTTCATATGATGATGGTAGTGTCTATTGAAAACATAATTAAGAAGTTTTCCTCACAGTAGTTATTGACAAAGAATTTATGCTGTTCCTATGTCTTACACAGCTGAAATGATGACCTAGAACACAATCTCTAGAATGACTTTCAGGTTGATTATTCACATTCCTGTGAACTATCTGCTTCCTGATATCTGATATTTCATTATTTCAGCACAAAAGCTGAAGCTGTCAATATTAACCCTATTGGACTTACAAAGACAAGCAATTTATAAGTCTTTTCCCGTCTGAGGTTCTAATTTGGTTGTCACAGGCACCTCTGAAAATTGAAAGTCTATGCTGATGGACAACATATTGGATCTTTTGCTATTTCTTGCTTAAAAATATTTACCATCCTCACAATGCTAATGACGGCATTAAAGTCTTTAATGGAAGACTTCAGTTTAATAAAATAAAAGGAAAAGGCAATAATAAATAATAAAAAGGTGACAGCCTTTATACTGTAGAGAAGACATGGAGAGTTAATAATTTTCTTAACACAGCAAACTGACTGCAAGTTACACTCATTGGGTTTTACATGTTATATATGGACTGAGTACTTTACTCAAAACAGATTTCTTTACAATCTGATAGAATAAAAATATGAAAAAAAAATCCTGGCATAAAATCTACCACACTTGCTTGCCTCTTTTTGTAAGACATTTCTCAAAAAAACAATAAAGGACCAAAGTAACGCTTGGGCACAAGGTGGATGCACAGCAGACATGGTTGTTTTAAACAAGAGAATTATTTATCCAGCTGACTAGAAGTCCATGAACACCAACCAATGCAATCAGGTTTAAAACTCTGTTGTCTCAATGAAGCACCCAGGAGCACTGTTCAAGCACCAGGACCACAGGGTGTTAGGTAATGTACAAATAAAGCAGAAGGACAATTCCTCTCTCTCTCTCTTTTTTTTTTTTATACTGGCAGAAGCCCAATGTTGCTCCATTGATTTCAGATGTATTAGCAAGGAAGGGCCTGATCCAAAGCTCACTGAAGTCAACCAAAATCTTTCTGTTGATTTAACAGGCTTTGGATTAGTCCCTAAATAAGAACAGATTTTGGCTCAGCTAAAGGATTTCACTTAAGCCCTCTGCTTGTTCAAGCATCTAGTAGGAGCTAAGAGAACATCCTACTGAGTAGGATGCTGTGTTCATGCTGAACTATTCCCTTTATCAGATGTATCGGGTCAGGAGTCCCATGAAATACAGAACCATCAGTAAGTGGTAAATCTGAGGTAGGAAGAATTAGGAAGGAAGCTCCGAAATTAAAATAATTTGCACTGTTTAAGTGGTGTTCCATCCTTTTTAGACAAAAGTGTGAAATCAGATGGGGAGTTCATGCGAATTTCTGAATTAAAAACTGAGCACCAAGACCTGCAATAAAATTCAGTGACGTCATATTCACGTCTGCTGAACTCTCTGCAATCAAGGGCTGCCTTAAATCTAGGTGTCACCAATTTACCACTGCTTGTGGGGAGGCCAAAGGAAAGTTTAAAACAAATGTAATTGCTTAAACAAGTGTAGCTCCAAGAAGCTGGTGGGCATAATGCAAGATTGCAAAGAAAAGAGTGCTCTTTACTTATTTAAGAATTAAATCCCAGGGTTGTCCAAAAATTTCATGGTACAAATGACATCTTAATAGAGAATTTGCTGAATTCCCTTCTCTCACTTTCATGGCTGCCCCACCAATCCTTGTCAGTTACAGCGAATGCTCTGTTTACACAAGAAAGTAGAAGAGCCCAATCCTAGCCTGTGCATGAGGAATGTACAGTGCCAAGGGTGTACAAAGGTAACCATCCATAAAATAATTTGAGCTCTTTCCACGAGTTATGCAGCCAGTAGTCTCAGATAGCATTCAGTGCAAGTATGAGCATCTGGAGTCAGCAATGGACATCAGACCCAGAGCAGCTGGGAAGTCAGTGGAGCACAGGGAAACCACTTTGTCTCACTCTCTCCTGTGCTTGGTGCCCCAGCTGTGAGTAGGAATGGGGGCATCAGAGCTATCAAGGCAGCTCTGCCACCAGATCATTTCCCTGAGTTTTCTCCTTATACCAGGGTAAAGATGCCTTTACAAATAACCCAGACACTTACAAGCCTTGGGGCTGTCGCTGACCCTATCTAACAGTAGGAAATGAAGAGTCATTTGCTTCCCCAAACGCCACACATACCTGCACACAAGACAAATTACTACATTGACTACAATCAAACAACAGCAGTCAGATTCCATAAAGGTAATTTTGAGTTTACTTACTGTGTAAGTTCATGCTCTCCAAAATACCTGAAAAATTGTTAGCATCTCAAGAAGTGAACCAAACTGGAAGCACAAACTTATTTTTCTCTGAAGCTCACTTTTACATTTAAAAGAGACCAACAGAAAAAAGTGATTCAAAACTTCCCTGTGCAAATAAATAAAAGCTGATGTTTTTTCTTATTTATCCTCTGAAATGTAAGGCATGATGAAATTTTGTTCAAAAATATTAGGCATTATTAGACCTTTATAGATGTCTTTTTGTAGCTCCTATGTGCCTTAATATTAGGTTCTGTGGGAATTTTCAAAAGACAATTTCTTGTGTTTGTTTTTTAAGATAAGAGAATTAAGCTTTGCTCTCATTTATTTAATGAAACTTTGCATATTTCAAAGCAGAAGTGCCCCTGTTCTTGCTACTGATTCCACATGAGAAGGAATGGGATCTTTTGTGAATTGTCTCTACCTCTTCTCTCCTCTGAGGAGGAAAAAATGCTTTTAACTGATTCTTACCCCTTTCCTCCAAAACTTCTCTGTACAGTCCATCACCGACTCAAAAAAAAGACAAATTTGTAATGAGTACAAAACTACACTAACACCTAGTTGGTGTTATTCTAAGTTCTGTTGAAATCCAAGATTCTAAATCTAGATTGATATGTGTATTAGGACTAACAGCAGGACTGAGCAACAGTAAAACAGTTACACAAAATGTTATGAATTCTCCCCCTCAGCAAAACAGATAGGCTGCATTTCATAGTTAATGCAAACTCTCTAAATACAAAGCAGACTGTTGCTGATACTGCTGCCAGTTCAGATGCCCTAAGCCTTCCTCCTTAGTCCCCATTGCCCGCGTGCATGCTGAAAACTCCCAGGGAGCAGAGCAGGGGGTATGCTAGAGCTTCTCATGCCAGGATGAGAAAAATCAATGCCTATGTTTAAAAGACAGAACAACTGATGTGCAAGGTCACTAAACATCACAATAACTCCAGAGTTCTGAGGAAACCCTACAGGAAAAGAACGAATACAAAAACCCAATACATTGCACAGTCTTGTTAGAAGCAAACACTACCTTTGGATGCCTAACCCCAAGATAAGAACACAGAATGAAGATTTCCTCTCATTATGTTTACTATGCATATTCAAAGGGAGAGAAGAAAATAAAAAACCCAAAACAAAACATGGGAAAGACTTAACAAAGAATACACAGATATAGTAATACAACAGTTTTTCTGAATGCCGAAAACATCTCTTCAGACTTCTTATCATTACGCAGTATCTCTTAAGAACTGGCGATGTGATCTATGTCATCTCCTATTGCTAATTTCGTAAGTTTTATTAATTAAAAATAATATTAAGTTAAGGACCAAGGCTACTTCATCCACCTCTTTTCATCTTTGTTGAAAAAAGAGGAAGCATTAAAATTAGCAATGCAATTTACAAATGCAGTTTAAGCATGCCTCTCTTCTGAAATTCAGGTAGGCCAACAGAAGAATGCACTTGAATTTTCTACCTAGCCCAACATTCATGGAATATCAGAGCAGTCCACTGACACTGAATGACCATTTTGTAACATTAACACAACATGTAAGTACCCTTGAGGCCACCGTAATGGTGGGGAAGAACAGACATCAGGCCACAAAACTTACTGAAGGTCCCACTGAATTCTGTTCTGCAACTAGTTGCTCCTGGGTAGACAGCCATGTCCTTACCTCCTGGCAACAAACTGAGGAGCTACAGGTTTCCCTGGTGTCATCCTGTCCTTATGACAAAACTCCTTTCTCACAATTCCAATAGTACTAGAACATTCCAAGTCTAAGATCCTACATGTATTTTCACACTCACTCTCATCATCTACTGCACACACAAAGACTTATACAAGCCAGTAGAAATCACTGGTTAAAATTGTAAGCAGTTATTAGAAGACAATGACCTAAATACATAGACACTCGTCTGATTTTTAAAATCCTCATCTTAAAAAGACTTACATGTAAATAGCTTGATTTTTAGTGAGCGAAAAACCTGCCTGAGTAATATAATTGTTTAAGGGAAAAGAAGGCATAAAGTAGGAGAAATCACTCCCTCCAGCCTATAGAAAGGTTCCTGCAGTCTCAGCTCCAACTTTAACAACCTCTAGTACCAATTACGTAAAGGAATCTTACATACAAGGTCATATTAGAAGAAAATATATTTTCCAGATCTGGATTTATTAGTACCCTGTGATCAGTTACTTAAACGAGAGGCAATTATCTAAATCAACAGCAATGCTTTACAGTTATTCAAAGCCAGATTGGTTTGAAAATTCATAACCACAGACAAAAGCTTCAAATCGCCTTCAGAGCCAACTAAAGACCGCTGTCAGATTTCCTTCACCTGCCCTACTTCCCCAGATAGAAAAGCTGCTCAGAAGCTGGAGCAACCAGGTCTCCTCTTCTGAGGCAAAGACAAAAGTAAGACAAAAGGCACACGTATTTACCATGTGTAGCGCCATAATGCAGTGTTTGATGCTCTAGAGGGCCTTCAACAAGTCCTGTACAGCCAAAAATCAATTGAAAATCAGCATGATAACAGAGCATGAGTTGCCCTGTAATAGCCTTAAGCCCCCCAAGGCTATGTGGGTCCCTTTCATCTGCCAGGCTTCACTGAGGCGGGGGAGGGGGAAGACCGCCCTCCCCTTCCCAAGCACTGGCCATGTCTCTGCCTTTTACCTACCGCTTTCACCTTGCACAGTAAGGAGAGCTGACAGCTTCAGTGCATCTTTTGAGCTTTCAAAATTGGATTTTTCTTGGCAGAGGTTTGGGGGCTTCAGATTTTCCCTGTATTATTTTTTCCTCCCATTAAATAAATTTCTTCTCTAAGTAAACCCACTGATTTTGGACTGCCCTCAGCATGAAGAAGACCCCTCCGACGCTGTGGCTGAATACACAGAGGCAATTCCTCTGTCACAGTTAACAAAGTGCAACTCAAGAAGTACGAAAGAAATACTGTTCTATTCCATGCAAATTGTTATGCATGCAACAAAGTGGGCCTGCAAATATTTCACTCATATGGTAGGTTTCATTTCAATATTTCTTTAATTACTTTCCAACAATGTCTGGTTTCTGTTGAATTTACGCTAGTACTTGGCATTTGGTGCAACCCCAAAAAGATAAGATACATATGTCCCCTATTCACAGTCTTGGCATTTTTACCTTAACTCAGGCATGGAAGTGATTGGTTTGAAAAATTACCTTGCGATTAACTGAGGTTTCTGATAAATATCTAGTGTTAATTTTTAAATTCTGAATATGACATAAGGTATACAAATGTTCTGCCTGACTCAACAGCAACATATCACAGCTTAAGGAGGACATGTACGCTGATCCCTCTGAGTGAAGAAAGAGCTAATTGGGAGTTAGATTCAGTGTGATTATCAGCTTGTTTATGATAAAGGAGTACTCTTCTGAATAGCACTGTAAATTCATCCCTGATTGTGGTGTTAAACCACAGCTCATTTCCCCCTCTCTTTTTTTTTTTGTTCAGTTAGAAGGGGCTTTAAACTATTTTCAGCAGATGACAGTGTCATGCTTTGATTTTCTTCTGTCTTAAAAAATAAACCAGCCACATAAGTCTGATGTCAAATTTCACTACCTAACAGGAGAAAGGCGCATTTTAAGCGTTTACTATAAGAACACATTTGGGTAATTTTTCCCCATGTCATTATGAACATTAGACTGACCCAATTAATATGAAATGTTTCTTTGCTGCTGGAACAGACCGTGTTACAGAAAGAGCCATTTGCACAACCTGTTCATGATTATGGGCCATAAGGACACAAAGATGGCATAGACATTTGTGGACCATCTGAATTCTTACAGGGGAAGGCAAAAAGGGGGGGCGGGGGAAGAGGAGGGAAGAAAAAAAAATTATGTTAGCTGACTGTTGTGGGTCATGTTTTTTAATCCAAAGTATTGGACATGTAACACAGCAACAAGAGCTGATCATTTTGTTTAATCACCTTTTGGATCTTTGCCAGATGGTCTCTATTGAGAGCCCTGCAAACAGAGAGAGATGAACTGCATCTAACATGCCACTAGAGCTTTCCCGTAAATGTCTGAGATCCGAATCCAACAAGAATTTAGTCTCAGAGCAGAAAGGGATACATTTAAAAACTATGTGCATTAACTATACTTTTCCCCATAGAATCCTCACTTGGCATGAATAATTTACCCACTCTTATGCTAATGGGATCATGAAAGTATCCCTGTGTCTTTAGTGCAGCTATTCTCAGCTTTCAGTAATTACCCCACCCAGTGAAAATAACATGGCTTCTGCAGCCCAGCGGCCTACTGCTACCTGGCAATTAGAAAGATCATGGCTGACAGAGGAGTGGTCTGGAGGTGGACACAGAAGACCCAGCAGCTTTGAGAAGCAGGTTTGAAAAATTAAAAGCCTTCCACTGGGAACATTTCCTTAGTTGCTTAGGATCAGTGTGGAAAACAAGCTCCTGCTGGGGCAATTTTACTGTATTTTTTTTTTAGGGGTGACATAGAGGATTCTTGTGTGCTGGGCACCCTGGTGATAAGAAATAGTGACAATTCTCAGTCATCAACAGTTAAAAGGAAGTTTATAGGGTTTTTTTTAAAATTAGTGCTATCTTGTTAAACAAGAGGGAGAGAATTAAAAAGTCAATTAATGACTGTTCTTCAGTATCTGACGATTTTATCAACTACACAAAGGAAAATTCTGTAGCATTTAATTAACAAAAAGTTTTAAAAAGCCTGTGACAAAGAGCCAGGCTTTGACCTCTGCCCATGGCACTCCGTGTTAGGTAGTTCACTATGTAAAAATTACCAGGGTAAAACATCTGGGAAAGAAAGCTATGAAACAGCAGGGAACATGGCTGGTTTATTGTTTATCTTTTGTTTATGAGGCAGTATTCAAGTTTAATTACTACTCTAAATTAAACTCTAACAGGCATCAGGAGACATCCCTTTACACGACTAAGTTAAAAAAAAAAATCCAATGGTTCCAACACTAGATCTTTCAAATAAGTTGACATGTATAGGAAGAAATTAGTCAGTCTGTAAGAGCACAGGAAGACATTTAAGCACTTGCTACTGTATGTTTGAATATGTTGCATTATGAAATCATCAATATTGTAACAAACATACAATTATAATTTAGCAAATGGGATGTTATCTAACATGTGGAGGCAAATCAGGTTAGGTGAACCAGGATCTGAGGTGGTAAGAATGGCCTAAGGGGTAACCCTACCTTTTTCATTTTGAAATACAAGTATATACACACACACACACACATCTATTTAAAACATCCAGAAACGTAGTTGGAGGCAAACCTCCCGACTGTAATAATATCTTAAGTAGAATTGTTTAGTTATTTCTTCTGAACATTCACATACAAAAGGGAGGAAAGAGTTCACTGTGTTTACCATAACAGTAAGTGATCAGTTTTAGATGAACTTAGCTGTAGGAAAAAATAAGTTGAAAGCAACTAGCAAAAGATTATTCCAGATGGCATCTGTCATATTGTATTTAGGGTTATTTTAAAGAGATTACTGCCACTATGAAAACATTCCACTGACAGAGTTTTTCTAGGCTGCATTTGAAACCCCAGCACAACATACTTCAAATATGGAAGTAAATGTTTTCTAACGCATACATAGATTTTTTTATCTGTACCTAAATATAAAACCTTTGTGGATTAAAAGCTAAGAGCGAGGTGAGAATCTTAAAAGCATGTATAATGTTTCAAATACACCCTTCTAAGCTTTAATTCAATAAAAAGTGGGGAATCTGCAGTTGCAGCAGCCTGATAATTAGAAAACTATGTGATGAATCTTTGCTTCATTATGAAATTTTAATGCTACTTATTGAATAGTGGGTAGGTACATAAATGGCTCACAACTCCAGTAATCAAACAAAAACTGCAGAAATATGTATTTGTTCATGCAATTGATGGAAAGATAAGAAAGGAGGGGAGGATACTAAAATGTAACTATATTTAACTAAACTGGCTCTGGCATCATTATGGTTAATGTGCATGTGGTGTGCAGTGTGAGCTCAGCAGTTACTGGGCCAACTGTCTCAGTATTTCTGGGAATTCTGCCTATTCACAGTGCAGGGATTGTTCAATTGCTGCAAAATGTACAAAATGAATTTTACAAAAATGAATTGTAAGGAAGGCCCCATTACAACGATTTTACAGCAAAGATGTCAACATCAATTTTTCTTTCATGCATAGCTAATGATTAAAACAGCATATTCCATTTGCCTAAGACAATTTATTTCATATTGGCACATCAAAATATTGAAATACAAAGTTATCTTTACTCTTATTATTCATTGCTGCTGAACTCACACCATTGTTCAAACCATGAAAAAATAAAGCAAACTTGGCAAGAAATACTTAAAACAAAGGCTCATCAATATTCTCCAATTTGTCAACATCTCAATTACAGCAATGGAAAAAATGTAAATTTCATGTGCTTTGAACACTGAGGGGTCTGTTCTTCTGTCAGTGCACATGCGTAACTCCCATCACCATTAATGGGAATTACTCATACATATCAACACAAGGATGGGCCCCTCAAACTTGAAAGGAAAAGATGAATTAATAACGGCTACTTTCTTCCTGTATCTTCCTCAGCTGAAAAAAAGTCATTGTTCTTTAAGAGTTTTTCATACTTCATACAGTTCACCTTTATGAGAGCTGTGCCTTATGAAATAATGCATCTCCAGTGAAGCATTATTTATTAGCAAGTTTGATTTTTCACAGTCAGGATGTTTGAGCCTTTCTAGCAGAAATTTCCTTTCTTACAAAAGACAGCTCTCTCCCAATAATACCATACCCTATAGCCTTATAGGTAAAAATACAAAGGAATATAAATATGTTCTGAAGACTTATGATGAATATGCATAGTAGCCTCAGCAGTCTTACCTATACATATACAACACTAGGAAAAAGAAGCTTTAGCATTAATTTTCACATATGAAAATTACAAGGACTTTGCATGAATGTGTTTGGCTTGGATTTGTTGTTTGTTTTTTGTGTTTTGGATTTTTTAAATTATTATTATTAACAACAAAATATTGCGTTCCCTTTTCTGCCTATCAGGGTTTGGTTCAAACTGTAGTTTCAGTACAGATTCTATATTAGAACAGGCCTTTGGGCATTAGCTAGTTTTGTGAACAAATTTTATTTGTATACCATCAGTATTACAAGATGGTATATAATGAATAAGAAATAGACTGCCCAACATTTCCAAAAAGCATTAGCCCAGAGGTATGTAGGCTGAGCACATAATTTCAGCTAATATAAGATAAATCTTTGCCACAGAAAGCTATTGTGGACAAATCTGTGGGACAAACACCAAACTGTCACAAAAGAAAGTGTTTCAAAACTTCTTTAAGATGTTGCCCTAGACAGTAGCTTCAGATATTATTTATGAAGGGGCAGTTCTCCATTCAGCACAAATAGCTCCATCAAAAAAAACACCAAACCAAAAAAACCACACACCGATGAACTACTCACATGGGAAAGGCAAAGTGGATGTGATGACCATCTATTATTTTTACTGCTTTATAGCCTAGAAGTTTTTTGTCTCTGGCTTCTCATTTATAGTCAAGTTTATCACCCCAGGCCCAATCCTAAAAAGATGATGAACTTCCTGAAAAGTCCTGTGGAAAAACAACCTGCATCTGACTTGACTGGATCAGGCTGTTCAAGTGACTGAGCTAAACGTATAACAAATCAGGTATACAATCTTGGTATCGTAAAATATGAAACTGAAACTACTCCCTGGTGCTTTCCTGTAGACCACATGTTTTTAAACCTTAAAAAGATTTATTTCCCACTTTTCCTGCATAATCTGCCATATTCATTATTTGAAATATCCCATAAAGATATTAAATAGGAATTAAAGTCTGGGAGTGTCATATCCATCACTGTGGTACAAACGGATGCTGAATTCTAGAAGTCATTTAGCCTGGTATGTCTACGCAGTGGCTGTTTTCACTTTGTTTCATGAAGAATAAAGAAAACTTAATACTCCAGAAGATCTTCAGATGTTATTTTTCAACCTCCAAAGAGAAGGGTGGATGATAAAGCTACTTGCGCCTTTTAATCTACTGCTTAGGGTTTTCACACATATATTCCCTGGCAAAAACCCCAGGGTCTCCTTTCTCCCCTCCCCTTCTCTCAGCCACTTTCCTGCCATCTCCCTTGCTATAACTCAGCTAACCCAACAGAACCAGTCAGTTTTAAATTTCAGTTGGGACCCCGGTGACCTGTTAATGAATCTACAGAGAGGAGAAAAACTCACAGTGTTGAGTTATGCCTGGTGTTGCTAGCTGACTTGGAGTCAGAAATGCTTGAAGCGTTAACGTAATTGCAAGAATGTGAAAAATGAAGCGTTGGGCTCCTGAGCAAAGCAAAAGGTCAAAGCAAGCCCTACACAAAACAAGTCTCTGGAAGATGGCCTCATTAAACCATTAAATCAGCTTCTCCTTTTTCTCCTTTGTAAGATTTTTAGAGTGTTTTTGTTTTATTATTCCATGTATTTAACTCTTTCTCTTTGCAGAGCAGATGGAAAGTTGATCATGCTCGCTGCATAACTGCTAATCTCTAAAATAGTATTATACAGCATGGGTATGCATTTGTGGATCTGAACTGAGACAAAGTCAATAAGTGCTTGGTAGATTACAGGTCACTAGTACTTTGGTTTGCAAGGTGATCAATACATTGTATAGCTTAGTTTTCTGCTGAACAAGTGAGGTGACATGTTAGGAACAACATAGACACTCATCACTAATAAAATTAGGATAATCTTTCAACATTTGTTGCCTGAAGGTCTTTTCCTTAACTCTCTCGATGCCAGTATGCTTCTAATAATACCAAACACTGACTAGATTAACCTTTTACATGCCAGAGAGCAGTCACACACCATCAGAGAGAATGGCCTCCACAAATAACCAAAATGCCTATACCTACTTTGCTTCTAATGTTAAGAATTATGGATAGTTTCTTCTGTGTAATAAGTAGATCTACCTCCCACAGAGAAAGTCTGAAAAAACAGTGTTAGCTCTTACCCAACTCTGTTCCATCTCTCTATCCCTCAAAAACTAGCCGAAAAATCAAAAGCTGCACGTTACAGACTTAAAGCAAAAGCAGAGAGCCTAGAAATGGTGCTCCCAAGAGCCACAAGAAACTGACTTTAGTTGGAATCAATCTCTGTGCCACCAGGCATCAATGAGGAGTCCATAGGTTGCTAACGTAACTCAAAACTCTCTAATGAGCCTCCATTCATAAGAAATCCTTTGGGGCAAGTGGAATGCTTGAAACAGCATTTGTGGAAAGTCTTGACAAAAGCGCTGGGAAATGAAGGCAACTCAAGTAACTGCACCAGAACAGCTCGAGAGGACATCCACCCATCTTATCATAGCCTGGGATCCACTCAACTTCCAGTTCACAAATGATAAAGTAAACTCCACTCCCCTCAAGGAAGCATAAGGAAAATTCAAAACAGGCCTCCCTCTTTTTAGTCTTTCCCAGGGTTGAGAGGGGGAAAGCAATCCAAAGCTCTCTCCAATGGGAATTTTTCTGGTGCTGCAGGATCATACATCTTTCAGCTGCCAGCAGCTGAGTGGAATGCTGATTTGCCACTGGACAACTACTTCCCTTTAAAAGGACCAACTGGACACAAAGGGAATTGTACTGGCCATGCTTTACCCTGCTACACCAGGCAGCACTAGTGACTGATTTGTCCCTTCAGCGGTTGTTCCCTGTCTGCAGAAATGAGTGTAATAGGTTTGTTTAAGTTGTATCTATTACCAGAAATCTCAGTGTACAGTGGGAAGCTGCTCTAGTTATCATCAACTGCTTTTTTTTCACTTAGTCATATTTCTCTCACACTCCAAGCTACATGATAAAGGGATCAGACATTGTATAGTGAAATGCAGGATACCTGTATGTTGATATTAAAGGTTTTCTTATGGCAAGCAGGGCTCTGAGAAACTCTTCTAATTTCTAAGGAACTGCTGGGGCAGACGGGAGATAACAGGAGTGAGGGAGCTTCTTACCTAGGGGTGGAATAAACACGCTGTGGCAGATGACTGAGAGGAGTAATTTTCAAGTATGCAAGTGATCATGTGCTACACCAAGCATCTTGACCACAATATTCAATGCATTTGATCAGCAGTAAAGTCTATGGCCAGCTGATAGACATAACACTGATTTGCTGCTTAGCAGTCAAGCTCTCCCTTGCATTACCTGCTGAAGCTGTTATAGCTCATGCTGGGCCACATACAGCTCCAATCCAACCACAAAGGGAAAAAATCTCGTGTGACTCATGTTGTCATTGGATCACACCCCGTACTATGGCTGCTTTCTAGCAGCAGCAAGATTACAAACATACAAACAATTCATATAAATGAGAGACAAACCCAAAGCACTCCACCAGAAACAATCTTCAAGAGTTCCCAGTACAGCAAGGCATACAATCATGAGATCATTAGACAGATGAGGGGATCCAGGTCTGTGCCAGGCAGTAGGACACGTGAGAAATGTGAAATCACATCTCAACTCTGACACTTAAGCATGGCAAATTCTGTGGGAAGCAGCCCACCATGGCTGCTCTAGCCCCAAAGACTTCTACCCTCTCGAGTTTTTTCATCCCATGTGACAGGTGGCTCCAGTGGGAATGGGTAACACACATGCAGGGGAAATGCAGTGGCAAAATGCTGCAGCTGCACAAGGTGAAGGGGATGTATCAAAAGACCTTATGAAAGCAGTGCTTCACATGCTAGCTTGCTTATGAAGAAAAACAGGAACAGAGCCCACCTTAAACTTAAGTCTTAAAATATCAATTCTAAGCTGAGATCCAGGAGTGACTGTAGACCAACTTTACTCAAGTTTAGCACTGGAGACTTGACTTTCATATCTTCTGGAGTCACTTACACTGCTAATGAGCAAGTGTAAAACACTATCATATCAGAATGACAGCCCTTGACACTTACTCAGCATGGATGCAGATGACCACACACAAGGTGCAATGCAGCAGGAAATCAAACAGAACCCCCCTGAAATAATAATCAAACCTCCTGAAGCCTAGAGAAGGCTTCACTGTATAGATCCAGCAGAGGTTTTGCAGTTCAAGTACATTTCTATTTACCATTCTGAATTCAGGTTTTCAGAAACAAGTCTGTACAAGTAAACATTGCAAGAAACATTTTCCCATACAATTCTGTTTTTTCTTCTACTTTATATAATTTAGCAGCTTCATAACGTCATATAGAAGTCCCCTTCCCAGTTAAAACTTCAAGTTAAATTCTCCATCTATAACCCAGCTCAAACAACTGCATCGCAGCTGGAGAGTATGTCTGTCATTATATTTACTTACACCACAAAAAAATAAACTGTAGATAACCAAATTTGTAGAGGAATTGGCAGAACTAATCAATTGTTATTACAAAGCTTGTTTGAAGATTAGATATTTCACTTTGAAATACTAATAAAACTCAGCTAAGTGGGTTAGGAAAAGGAAATACTGTCTCCCTAAGTTACAGCTGATTATACTGCAAGTCTGCCACTCCATGTTTACTCTAAAGCAGATGGACTGATATAATAAAAAAAGCTGGAGTTATTTTAGTCATGCCTACTTTGCGGAGGGAAAAAGTTTGACCTTTTACCTTGCTCGCTGCTGTTGTCTCCGCTCTGGGAAGCGTGGCCCCCACTGGAGGGCCCCGGTGTGCCTGCCGAGTGCGTTGAGGTTGCATCATCGTGGTCTCTCCAAGATGAAGGATTCTGGTGTCAGAGTGCCAAGGAATTTTTTCCACAGTTCCCATTCCAATAGCAAATGAAGAACAGAAAGAAAACCAGGAGAAGAGGGGAGGAGGGGAGGGGAAAAGTATACACATTAGCATTTGTGAAATGTGCCAAACACCAATACAGTTTGCACAGTGTAATAATTCTTCAGCAAAGACAAGCAGAGGAGGTACAAAGATTTACTTGGCAAAATAAAAGACAGATTTTTTTTTTTAAACTTTCCAAAGAGTTATCTGGATTTAATTCTTTGAATGTTAATACATAAGAATTATTTAAGGGGGAAAATAAAAGTTCCTTAATGAGCTATACAGGAGACCATCAACCTGCAGTTTATGATACTAGGTGTTCCCATCAGGATAGGGACAGTTGGTATGCAAACGTGTACCTCCCTACGCTTTGTTTTCCAGACTGTTTAGAGATGGAAGGGAGAGGAAGGAAGGAAACAGTTTGGTGAAGCAGAGGACACACACAGGAGAGGAGCGTGTCCTCACACCCTACCCTCTCTCTCACCCATATGAAGGCTCGAAAAACTTCAAGCCAATGATTTTGAGAGGGAAAAGGCAAGCTTTCTATGAAAGACATTATACACAGGAAAGATCCTTCTTCACCCCCTACCATGATGTGACACATTTCGAAGGGCTTTTGAGATGTATCACTCTAACAGTTTGCTTACAAGTGTTGTCAAGAATAACCACCAGGTGATTATACAAAATAACACATATAGTGATTTTTATGCAATTCTTTCTATGTTTCTAAGCATAAAACACAGCAAAAGGGAACACAGTAGACAGACAGACAAAGTTTACTAAAACTTGGCTAAGTAGGACTTCAGCTACTATACTTTGGATACATCATTCTCACAAGCTTTCTAATTTATTGAGCATCGATTTTCCTGGAGTGAGGAACTGCCATTTGAAAGGGTAAGTGAGAAAAACTTAATGCTGCAGTTTAGTGCAACTTTGTTGAGTGTATTCTCCTCCCGTCCTCCTCCCCTTTCCTGATCATTCCCAATACCCTGCTGTTGCTTAAAGGAAAACAGGAATTCTACTGTACAGGAAGAGCTTTATCAGCACCACATGAAGGCAGGCAAGAGATGGAATTTCCTCTGGCAGAAAAGGAGAGCAAGAACACATGAAACAGATCAGGCTAGGGGCTGGACCAGTGTTCCTTGTCACCTGTATGTGACAACTTAAACCACACACATTATAGTAATGCAACAACAAAACACACACAAAAAAACACCTGTTAAAAAAAATACTTCTTAATTTTGACATTGTTTTAAATCTGCATTGTGAAATAACACCAGATTACTGAAGCATGATGAGATCCTGAAAGTAGCCAGTGACAAGTGTAGATAAATTCTTTGAGCAGGATGGATTCTGACCTCGTCTAGCTCTCCATGTAGTATAAATAAGTTCAACAAAATCAGCTGATTTACCCATTGTAAAATCCAGTGTAAGTGTGATTGGAATCAGGTCCCAAAAATATATATTGAAACATCTCAGAGTAATCTTCTAGCACTGATTAGTACCATATGCTCTATAGCAAGGCAAAATAGATCTGCCAAATAGAGGCTTGCTACAATATCCAGTGACATAAATCTAATGGGCATGGCCCAGATCACAGCAGAGACTAAGGGAAGAACCCCTGACTTCAAAAGATTTCCAGTAAAGCCATAGTTGACCAAAGGGCAAGAGGGATCCAAATCCCTTTCACCTTACACAGACACACAAGTACACCCATGCAAGCAGCTCCATGGCAGGAATATATGAGAAAAATCAGGGCCTGAAATTTGCCTGACCTGTCAGCACAACAGATGGCATTAATGGCACAAAACCAGCACCCCCTCCAAAAACTGTAAGACTGGTCTACTTCTCTTCCCACAAAAACCACAAGAAGGGGGGGGAAATACATCAAAGAGCAGTATTTATACTCATTGAGGTATTAATTCAGTCTCAGAAATCACTACTAATAATGCAGTTTTCTCCCCTTTTGCATANGAAGGGGGGGGAAATACATCAAAGAGCAGTATTTATACTCATTGAGGTATTAATTCAGTCTCAGAAATCACTACTAATAATGCAGTTTTCTCCCCTTTTGCATAAAAAAAAAATTAACCATTACAAAGTCAGGTTAAAACAAACACAAAAAGGAAGATGAGAAGTCTTGAAAGTTCAAGCAGCCTCAGAGGCTATTAAAAATAGCAACACCCAAAAACTTGAAACAAGGTTTAGCAAAGATTTGGATCTAAGATGCAAAAACTGAGCAAGTTTCTTTACAGCCTGGATTCAAACACTGTTGTGCCTATGAGCTTCTCTTTATCTGTGAGTAAGGAAGCCACTCAAATAGCTTCAAGCTGAAGGCAAACAACAGACAGGAGCACTTCAGCCCTCTGCAGCCTCTTAGTGTCAGCTGTTTCCCGGATGGTAATCAGATAAAGTGCGAGAAGAAACACATGAAAAAGGAGAGCAACAATAGAATATCGTGAGCTTAGCCCTCCAACAGCATCAAGCTGGAGCCTTCTTTCGGAAAACATAATAATTGCAACATGTTCACCTAGGCTAAACTTTTTAGGGAACCCAGTGAGTTATGGTAATTTTCTACACTGCAGGCTCTCTTCAGCTGGCTGCTGTCAGAGCTCCTTATTGC
Source organism: Turnix velox (assembly GCA_013400935.1). NCBI lineage: Eukaryota > Metazoa > Chordata > Aves > Charadriiformes > Turnicidae > Turnix > Turnix velox. The sequence continues at coordinate 400,366 of VZTY01016794.1, read as the reverse complement.
ATACACGAAAATTACAATAATTAACTGGTAACACCTCAGCTATGTTTTAAGGCAAATTCATCCAAATCCTATCATACAGTATTTCAAGAGCTAGGCCAGCCTTTCTTTTTTAAAACCACCCCAATTTGGAACAGAGAACAGAATAAAACTCCTCAGAGCTGACAGCACTTGTTTTCTCTGAGTTGTTCTTGACCCCAGTTTGTAGATCCTGCCTTAGAAAGGCAGTCTGTATTGATTGGGAATTCTTCAATGTATTTCTTGTGACACAGTTTTCTTGCAGAAGCAATATGGCAGAATTTTGTTGAAGGGCAGAAAAAATAAGATGGGATATGTACAAGATGGAACAGAATGCTGGAGGAATTTGAAAGGGAGATATATAGGTAGGCTTTAACATGGTAAGATGACAAACTCTAGGGGTGGAGTTTACAGTCTCATAAAAAGGCAGCATTCTTTTACTTTGGACTAGGAACACTGTACAAATCAGAGAACTTCTTCTTCTGCCTAGACCATTCTCAACTTCACATCCCTTAAGAAAAACTTCCTGCCTAAATGCCTAATCATAAGTGGTTATTTTATGTACATCTTCACAAAAAAAGTGAGTCCAAATGGCACATGTAAGGTGTACTTGACTGGAAAATCTTTACTAGCATAGTTTAGATACCTAAAGAGATCCTGATCTAAAGCCTGCTGACATTCACTGAAATTTTTGTTTTAATTTTGGATTAAGCTACCGCATTGAACACAAAAAATTTAAAAAGGAAGAAAAAAGAAAAAAGAAAAGAAACCAGAAAACTACATAAATTTGGATAAATTACACAAACTGTTAGCATGGCTTCTCATATCGTCCTGCTAGTTTAGTAATCCACTTTTCAGAAACATGTTGAAGAGCGGAGGTGGTGTCTGCCAAAATGCAATTGCCTGTTTTGTATACATGTGCATACTGTAAAATTTTCACACACATTTGACCTAAACTAGTACCAAATTCCATAGAAGGTAAACAGCACACATGTATCTATTCCCTGTAGTTTTCATAATCAGGAGTCAAATATGATGCTCCTCTTGCTCTTACCTAATTGTGTTAAAGAGCAGTGTTACCAGGAGAAAAGCAGTGAATACTGAGCAGAGCATGATAGAAGGAGATGGAAAATAGATACAAGAAGCGAGGTCTCCAGGGGCAGTATTTTCTATTTGCTGGGCTACAGACTCACAGCTGATAATGCAAGTTGTAATTAATATAAAAGCAGGAGACAATATGGGGAAAGCTTGTACTAGGAGGGCCACAGGAGATCACTCCACTGGTATCTGCTGTTTCTCATTTACACACATAGCCTTTCCTAGAAAACACAATTTTGCCAGTGTTTTTTCCCTTGAAAGTTAAAAAAAAAAACCACCAAAAAAACAAAAAGCCACAAAATTGATTTAGCACCACCACTGAATTTTGCTAAACCTAGAAAAGAGCAACAGAAAGGACAGGAGTGTCCTAGTGTACAAAGCAAATCTGATGTGTTATTCTTCTGTTGATGCTGCAAATCTGGTGGAAATCTCTAAGGTTTTTGACTGCTTCAGGATTTCTTGAACAGAGACATTCTAACAAAGAAATCTGGTAAAGGATGACCTTCCATTAATTGCAATTCTTACTTTGTGTGTACAGAATTTCCACTGGGCAAAGTCGGGCTAATTTTTTGGGAGAGTTTGTAGTCCCATTAGGGCTGATTCTGATCTCACACTGCTTTTTATGGTGATATTAAAGACTCAATTAACCAGAAGGAATTTCCTTCTTATTTATAACTGGGAAATAAAATCAATCAGGCCAGCTGATACCCATGTGAGTAACTACTTTCATAAAAGAAACTACTATGGCTAAAAAGCTCGTTCTTTGAGGAGACAGTTGGACTCAAAGGTGTGGAGGTTGCTCTGGTAGATTAATCTCACAAATACAAAACTGAACTATTGTTAAGATGTCTCTCCCTCCGTCAAATACAAGCCAAATGCTGCTCACCTTGTTCTTAACAGGAACACCTGTAAACACAGTGGATATAACTGAAACCTCAAAAATCTGTCTCCAGGTACTACCATGTATCAAAAGATGATACTCTATGTCAGCTAAAGAAACCTGTACACATACATGCATGTGTTTGTCTGTGTGCATCTCTGCCCATGTTTTTAATGCATAAAGTTCAAGGTGGTATCTTAGACACTGCTGTTGACCACAGTAAAAATAAACTATGTAAAGAAATTTTCAATGAGTAAGTGAGCCATGAAAAACTCTAACCTGACATGATATGTACATTTTCTAAAAATACTCTTCCTGATACTGCTAAGGTTTATTCTCTTACAGATGCATGTTTAATACCCTTTGGTATCAGAATTACACAATTGAGACAAACCATAAGGCATTATGATCTATCAAGTATTTGAGTATATGTATATACTTGATTTGCATTTCAGAAAAGTGTCACGAGAGATTTTTAACATGCCCAGTGCATGGCAACATTCTGAAAAGTTGTGTGCTTTTTATTTTCCAATTAAGATTGAAATCAGACACATCAGCAAGGAACCATGACTACAAAAAGCAGGGTCTTGCTGGCTTTTTTAATCATCCCTTTATATCATTTTGTATGGCTACACTTCAGCTAGACTGATAGACAACTCAAACCAAAGAAGAAACACTGGCATCAAAAAGATAATGAAGTACATTATCAGTTCAGTTTGAGAGAATCCAGTGTAAAATTAAAACATTCAAATTTGTGTAGTAGAATACCTTTGCAGAGTGCCTTGGCCCTTCAAAAAGAAAATATGTAACATTCCCAATGGTCTTGGAAAGTTCCCAAAGCTCTTTTCTCCTTCAGAAAGCACAGGGCCTACCATAATGTTCCAAGTCCTAAGCAGCACACTGAGAAATTTTGATGATTAATGAGAAGATTTTCCCTTATTGTTATTAAAGTTACCATCTTAGTTTCCCTTCTGACTCTCTGCAGACAGAAAGGAAACCTCCAAGACCTGATCATGAGTTTCTAGAACACCCAAAGCTCCCACTAAAGTCCATCAAAGTACAACGTACCTGGAGACTGCAGCATTGGGCTCCCTAATACTTACTTATTACTCAGTGAGGTCTTACCCAAAGGTTTAATTACGTTGGGTTTTTTTTTTTCTTTCTCATCTGCAAGATGTCAGGAATATTCACAGACCACTCTTCAAGGAGAAATATAAAAGAAACATAAATGCCTGAGTGTCCAGAAGTCTCATTTGAGAGCTGGGAGGTTTAATATTCAGGCTAATATGTCTCTTGTACAGCTAAGGTATCAGATTTCTAGTCTATCAACAGCCCTTTTATAAAAAAGAGATGTATGTATATTTCTATCCATTTTTAATTACATTTTATGAATGGTAATGTATCTTATTACCTCTCAGCTGCAAATTTACTAGAACATATAAACAAATATCAAAATGACCAAGGCACTGATCCTTCTCCCACAAAAGACAGTGGGAGGAGAGCCATAGATTTCTATGGGAGAATTACTCGGCTTCAAAGTACTTTTGTGCTGAAGGAAGAACTGTGTGGCACTGAGTGGAGCCAGGCACAAAAGAAGTGCAATTAAAGCGCAAAATCTTACAGTGTCATCGAAAAAGTTTCAAAATTTCTGAATTATTAAGTTTTCAAGATTTTAATGGATTGAAAGAGAAAAAAAACCAAAACACCTTTGTCTATAATCTGAACAGATATTTCAGGCTGAACACAGAATGCAGGATAGGGCCCAGAATGTTTATATTGAGCAATAATAAATTATCTGTGCTGGGAAACTCAACTTGAACTGCAGCTGGAAAGGTTTCTTTCCTATTTTCTTTATTTTTTTTGCCCCCTCTAACTAATCTAGTTCATGCAAGGCATAGCTGTAATTACCTTCTTCCCACCTCCAGCTAATACCTCAGAGCCATAAAGAGATATGAGGGTGTTAAAAATTCAAACACTAATTATGGGCTGTTGTATTTTCTAAACACAGCAGAGTAATAACAAAAGTTTCAGCTTGTGGTGGCACCACTACACAATTTGATCTACCAAGTCCCCTGACCCTTTACACTCACTGTGCTACATAACAGTTAATAGCACACTAAACTAAAATTCGATAAATACATTTATTACCAAACACACATCAGCACAACCGCTCACAGCTGTCTCCTTTTACCAGCACAGGTATATCTCTGAAGAGTTCATTCATTTGTTGATTTTAGGTTTGGCTTCCAGTTAAGTAATATAAATACTGGAGCAGCGGATTTTGAAAAGGGAAGTGTGTACTATTTGAGTACCCCGTTTAAAGTCTTAAGGTAAATAGTGGCTAATCCTATGATGCTTGTTTCCCAGTCTAGAAAAGGAATAAAACTGAGGGCTGTCTTATTTCCTAGTTCAGCACTGCCACTGTCGCTGCCACCACCCCTTGCATTCACATTAAACATACAGAGTGTAGACTTATACCACTTAATAAGAAAAGAGGTGTAAGGATTTTTGGGATGTCAAGCAGCTGTCACCAACTGTCACTGCCATAAGAGAAACCTTGGCACACAACAAATTAAACTACAATCCTTTTTTGGGGCTATCATTATGCACAGCCAACAGTTGAAATGCTCCTAGCATTTCATGTGCAAATAAAACCATGAGGGGAAGACTCATAGATCAGAATTGTGGGCCAATACATAAAACAGAGGAAACAACATGCTGTCTCTGTCCTTCTGAAGTGGCTCATCATCACTCCTGCACCAACTTTCACCAAATGAGATCTAGCCTGAGGCTTGATATTAAATATGCATATCAAAGCAAATGAAAAAATAAACCTGGAGAGTCAAATTGGACAAATTTGCATGCTTGAACTACTACATTTTCAGGTAGGTGCTCACAAATGATAGGTGCTTTTTTTGATAGTCTTGCATGTTTGCATTAGTCTTTTTTTTTAAAAGCTTTTCCTTCTTTATGAATAAAAAGTGGATTTCTTCCTGCTGGAACCTTGTACAGTGTAAATATAAATGTGTACACAGACGGTAGTTTGACTAAGCCATAAAAGAGTGTTAAAGTTTTGTTGAGAAAACAAGCAAATACATACACACAAAAAATCCAATAAAGAGACACATTTCCCAAAACGCATGAATAAAATGTAACTATGTGATACAACTCTTCATTTCCCAGTTGGTGTTCTGGTTGCACAAATTATTGCTTCCTTTCAAAACAAATAGCAGGGGGCTAAAGCAAAAATGTTATAGCTCAAATCTCCAGGAAATAAAAGGCTTTAAATTATAATACCCAATGAAGTGGTAAACCCTAACGCGTGCAAGATAAATGGGTTGTCATATTTGTTTGAGTTTGTTTTTTTGGACCACAAAAGCAAGAGCAGATTCTTCTTAGGGGAGATAATACTTATCAAATTATCAAAATGCTAACCCACTCCACCTCTGTCCTATCATTGTGCATGAATTTAAATATTATAATGGAGCACTGCAAATTGGCTTGAGCATTCGCCATCTGCCAGAACCCTAAACAGGCTAGTTTATCTAATCTCCTCAATATAAACACAAGCATGCTCCATTTCTACACTTCCACTTGAAACACACTCTTGTAAAGAAACTGTACTGGAGACACATGTCTCCAGTCCCTTTTTTTCCCCCTTTTTTTCTCTGAATCATACGTAATGACCCCATATCTTTCAGGGTGCCACTCATTTCAATTCCTTTTCTAGTTCTCTCTCAGAATACTTATGCACACAAATGTAGGGTTGTAAAATGCCATAAACCAAATATTTTTTAAATAGTGTCATGCCTCATAGAGTATAGTATCTACACATGAGATAGCTGATAAGCAGAGAAACTTTCAGGAACCTTTGCATTAATTTTTTCTCTCTCTCGAAATAATAAATCTAAAATGTAAGACATCACAAAAACCTTGTCTTGTATTGGTTACTGAATACAAATGAGAAAATGAAAGCTAAGGCTTGGGTCCAAAAATATTTACTGTGCTCTGGAAATAAGCCATACCAGAGGGGGCCGTTCAGAAGAATTTATTATTAATTTATCATCCAGTTCATCTTTAGTCCTGGACTAATGTAATTATCAAATACACACACAAACAACATGTTTGCAAGGTAGACAAAAGCTCCTCATTCTTCCTGGGCTTATAGCTACTCTTCTTAACACTCGGGGAAATAAAGGCAGGCGCATGGTTAACTTCACACCAGGTGTTAAATTAATATTTCAACTGCTAAACCGATAAAGTATTACACGATATCATTTAGATTATGAATTTAATTGAATCGAAGACTGCATAAACCCCTTCCTTCCTCCCCCTGCTCCTAGGATGCGCTCCTATAAATAAACTCGAGTTCACGCACACTCTACTTAACCGGAGCTATTCCTTCCCTTTGCTGAGGGACCAACTGCAACCTTTCCTTTCACATCCCCAAGTCTCTCCGCGCCTGCATCTTTTTGAAGGATCACACGAACCACTCCAAAAGACGGAAAAACAAAGGCAGTCTCCTTAACCACGCACACCAACGTGCAGTCAGTCCTACACACATAACACCAACTCACCAACTCCTCAAGTGTTAAAATCAACCGCTAACCTACGGTTACTCAATCAGCTTTCAATCCAGCTTTCTGTAATACATTGTTAATAATTGCTTCATCAAGGTTACTGTCTTTCATTATGAAGATGCTTCAGGCGTTTGGCAATAAGTCCATATTCTAACAATAAGTTGCTATAAAGCACAAGCATTGGAAACTAATGTGCTAACCCTCGTTGGTTTTTGTTTGTTTTTTGGGGTTTGTTTTAATGCAATGTAGTATTGCCAGTAATTCTCATCACTTGTCATCCCCACAAGAGGGGAGGGGGGAGCATATCAGCAAACTTTCTCCCTAACTTTCTTGTCTCTCTTTCCTTAAAGAGCTGAAGAGGAGAAGAAGGGAAAGCACCGTTTTTTTCGTGAAACCGACAGTCTACTGCCCGTCCAAGCCGCCCAGAGAAGAAAACTTTACAAACCATTGCAAACTCCCTGCTCTCCAAATGGAAAAGGGAAGAGCCTTTCGCATCTCTACAACTTGACAGAGCAAGAGGGAAGAAAGGGTAAAGATGGGATTCCGAGCTTGCACTAGGTTAAAGCAACAGTGACAGTAATGCTACTAACAGACAACAACAGCAGAAAACCAATGAAATCAGGGTCAGGTCCTCCTAAGCAGGTTAAAGTCTTAAAAACCACCATAAAAGAAGTCAGAAGGACTTACATGGTCGGCTAAATTTGTGGAAGATCCTGAGAGTTCTTCATGATCTGATTTGGAGCTGCCATCCCTTTCATCAATAACGAGGTCTATTGGCATTTTTCCTTTCAAACAACTAATGTACCGATGGCAGAAGTTATCACACAATTCATGAACCTGAAAGTAGTAACAATAGTATCAATAATGGGAAAATATCGGATTGCAAACTTTAATTTTTTTTTTAGAAAGAACAGCCCTATGATCTATTCCACAAGTAACTCTAATTAAGGGGCACAATAGTTGAAGTCAAGGAAACAATAGAGAAATTGTTGCAGCGCATATTATTCTCCAGAGACTTGCCGCAGCAACAAGTTAGAGAGAGAGAGAGAGAAAGAGAGAGAGAGGAAGAGAAAGAAAGGTAGTGGATTCAGACTGGTGTGCAGAGGAAAATCCGGTGTAGCGGTAGCATCAGCACACTGGGAGCTGGACCCAGGAGGGGTCTCTGGAGCGTACACAGCCCGGGCAGGTACAGCTAGTCACTCGGGACAAGATGGGTTTAAACCAGAGTATTGGGGGGGAGAGGAAGGGAGAGAGGGGAGG
>VZTY01016794.1:334877-379877 GCA_013400935.1 Turnix velox | reverse complement strand
TTTTTTTTTTTTTTCTTTTGCCGCATAGCACTGTTTTTCATAGAAGTCCCGGTAGATATCAGTTCTCTTGAAATCAGAGCTGCAAAAAAAATCAGACAAAGATTTTTACACTGTTCAATTCCACTCCTTTCACTTGTTCCCTTTTTTTTTTTTTTTTCCTTCCCCCTCCCCCAAACTAATTAACCCCCTGCGTTGGCTCGCTCTGCTTTGCATGTATGTAATCTGGGACAGGGACCAACTCAAAAAAACTATTTTAACTTGATGGAAAGTGAAATTTCATATGGTCAAAGAAGGGCTTTCATGTTCCTCTTGTGTCTCTTTTTTTTTTTCCGTGAAAAGAGCTGAAGTCTTTTTCCTCTCCACTATCCCAGTGGATTAAAGCACACAGAGAACATGGTTTATAAAGCGCTACAGTTTAGCCATTAAAAAGGAATCTCAATTTAGCGCCCTTAAGTGAGAGTACCCAGCTATTAACAAAGATGCTGCCGGGAACTCGGAGGAAAATGAGATACATGCGTGCAGGGGGTGAGGGTTTCCACATTCGTACGTCATTTTTTATTTACTTCTCTTCCACAGCCTAGTGAAATATTTCTTTTAAACCACAAAAATTCGGGAAAATTAAATTGGCTAATTTCCATTTCTCGAGCATCACTTTCACAGCGAAGGTTGTTTCCAGGAAAAGGGTGAGAGACGAGGAGACGAGGCGGTGGGATGTGTGTATGTGCTTGGGCTTGCCCCCCCCCCCCTCCCAGTTCTTTTTTTTTTTTTTATTTGGTTTGGTTTTTGTTTTTCCTTCCCTTTTTTATAGATCGGCACGAAAAGTCCAAAGAGAGAAATGAGGTGTCCGATATGGAAGTGCATCTCAGTCAACAGCCAGCTTCTTCTTTTTTTTCCCTTTTATTTTTTTCTTTCTTTCTTTCTTTCTTTTTTTTTTTTTCTTTCGAGGCTGGAAATGGTTTTAACAGGCGGTAAAATTTCATCTTGTGGTGTCAAATTGGGGTCAGTTTGGGGTTAGGGCTCTCAGTGGCCGGGCAGGAGCTGTCCAGCTGGGGGGGGATTCATTAAGGGCAAAAGATCCCTTTCAAGAAAAACAATCCAAAGACAATCAGAGGGCTAAAGATCCTCTTCAAATCGCATTTTACAAGTGCACCAGAACAAATATGGACGCTGAAACCTTCAAACTCCCAAATCGCCTTCTTAGCCCTTGGAGGAAGAGAGAGAGAAAATCCTCTAAAACTTAAGAAGAGTCTGTTTTTAATCAGCCTTTCTGAAGTGTGGCATCTTAGTCCTTTGCTGGCTTTGAGACGTGCCTCGGTCCCTCCCTTTTTCCACCAAAACGCGGATGGCACAACAGGTAATATTTCATATTTCGAAAATATATTCTGCTAGGGATATTAAACTAACGTTTTGTACGCGAGTGTGTGCCTAGCCAAAGATTTAATGCATATAGAAAGTTTGAGGTTTTGAGACACTCACACACACAAAAAAAACGTGCTTGTACGGAATCCTCTTGGACCCCTACGGAAATTTTCTGCGCTCCGGTCTGATGGGTAATTTAAGCTAGATTTACTTTACATTTCCTAGCATTTGTGGAAAGCACCTATTGCTAATCTGGTTTATTAAATTCGCGTGGTCGAAATCCTCTTAGCGTCCCTACATCTGTTAGAACAATTGACGCCTTGCTACAGGGACAAATAACTCGGATCCTAATCTTGTTTGTAACTTTATTCAATGTTTGTTTGTTAGGGCTTTTAGTTCAAGTATTTTGCCATTGTGTTCGGGAACAGATAGGGTACATTTGCGGGCAAAACTTCCCATGGCGGAGCAGAATGAGAAATCTGGAATATTTGAACTGGCATTTAATGTTGAATTATCATTCTAGGAAATGTGTCGTATTTAATGAAGGAAGCAAACGGCCTGGTACAATGTGGCTGCGAGATTACATAGCCATGACCCCGTAGTAAAAAACCCACAGGGTTTTTTTCTTTTTGTTTTGCTAGCAAGAGAAGTGCAGGATGTAAATAGCACGTCTTCCTTTTTTGTAATCCGGATTATGTCACAGTTCAAATTCCCACACCCCCCAAAATCGCTCTTTACCACACTTTCCTTTGCCTTTACACTTGGCTGTTACAACTTGACTCACTTTTTATTCCTCTCAGCTCACTTTGATTCGCCTGAGACTTCCCGCAGCTGCAGCACTTTCGAGGTCCCATCCCGGGTGCCCCTGTGAAATCACGCACATTTTATCTTCTGCAGATCACTGGCCTCATTTAGTTACTCACCCTGACATCCTCACGCACACCCCCCCCCTCTTCTGACAATATTATACTTCACTTTTCAACAATGTATAATTTTTCGCGAAATTTTCCAACCCAGAAAGTCAATGGTAGCCCATCGGGGTGAACTTTTCTTGACCTCCATTGCGGTGCATGACTGCAGATCTTTGGGATCTGGATTAGGAGGAGGTTCATTTGCTTACCTGTTAATTTCTCTTTTAACTCTCTTTCTTCCACTCCCTTCTTCTCTCCTCCTTTTAAATTTTTTTTTCGTTTGTTTGTTTGTTTGTTTTAGAGAGAAAAAATAAAACAAAACCTAACCCACAACGGAGCAAAAACTATCAGGGAGCTTTTTCCCCTCACAACCTCCTTTTATGGCCCCCTCCGGGCTGCTCGCGAGATGTGCCCCCCCTGTACCTCCCCGGGCCGTCTGTCCCCGGGTACGGAGGAGTCATCGGCAGCCCTCTAGCGCTATCTGGCGGGGCTCCAACACGATTCCGCAGCTCCGCGTCGCCCCGCGCAGATCCACGCAGGGCATGGCCTGCTGAGGAGCGCGGCAGGCCGGTCCCAGCTAGAATCTGCGTGGATGGACACGGAACTCCTGATGCGGGACGCGGAGCCCCGTCTCCGCACCTTCGCCTACTTCGGTACTTCGGACGCTTGATGTTAGAGGAGAGCTCAGTATTTTATTTTTATTTATTTTATTTCTTTATAACTTAGGCTGGGAGGTTTGTAGAAGTGAAAGTCATCAACAGGCAACGTGACTCTTCCCATCGTAAAGGAGAGGCAAAAAGATACCTGTCAGGGTCTTCCCGCTAACTCCGTGCTTAAAAATCTAGTTTGCATTTGTTTGGAGAAGCCCTAAGCGTTAACAAAAAATCCATCTTTCCAACGTGACACCGGAACAAAAAGGACAGTTAGGGTAAACGAAACGGCTTTAGTGCAATATCAGAGCATCCAAGAAGGCTCTAAAGTCTCCTCAGAACTCTCCTTCACTTTAAATACTCACTTTTTGTTCTCCCGCTGCCTATAAAGCCCCAGAAGAGGAACGCTCTCGTTTTTATGCTGGAGTTCTGGATCATAAGAGAACAATATCCTCCAAACCCTTTTGAAATGATAGGGAGACTCAACACATAGGCGAAGCACCCATGTCCCCCTCCCGACTTTTTTATTTTTTTATGTTTTGTTTTGTTTTGCAAGAGCTGCTGGGCCCATTGTTTGAATTGGGATTCAGCGCGCAACCCAAAAAGAAAGGAGTAATAATATTTTAGGAGTCCGTTTTGGTATTGCATAGGTAAAGAGAGGAAAAAATTCAAAAGCGTGTTTACTAGAAGCTCGTGACGGGAATCCACGGTATGTACCTAAAAGAGAGAGTTTTTTTCTTTTCCTCCCCTTCCACTCCCCTCATCCCCCCCCCAAAAAAAATGAAGATTGTGATCGCCTTTGTACGTATTTCTTTTGATCCCACAAAGAGAATGCAATATCTTACTCTCCACACGAGAAAAACAAGGGACGGTACAATGGAATATACGGCCGGTTAGTCCTCATAATGCTTAGTTTTGCCGTAATTAATTGAAAACAGTTATTAGGTCGTCATTGGCAATAGCGTAAATAATTGCAGCAGATTTTTACTTAAAATTGACCGGTCACAGAGTGATAGATCGATTCAAGGTATAAAAATGATGTATCAAAACATCAATGTCGATTATTTGAAATATTGTAGTCGAATCTTTTTATTGCTTCATCGGTTAAGTGTCTGAAAGTGCTGTGTTCCAACATATATTTATGTTGTCAATACTGTCAAAACTGTCAGTTTTATTACAGTGGATTTGTAATACATTTCGGATTTGCTCATTTACATAAAATGTCCACCCCGGATACCTCCTCCTATTCCCCATCACTGGAAATCTGTGTCAGTTTAATGAAAGGATTCTGGACTCATAGTTGAAGGAAAAAAAAAAGTGGAGATATTGCTCCATTAAGTCCAATTTAAACATCCCTTTGGAAAGCTTGGGCTATTTCTAACTTTCTAACTTGCCATAAGAGGGAATTCCCGCCCCTCCTCTTTTATTTTCCCAGTAGAATTTAAGTACTTCTCTACCCTCTCTCCTTGATTAAACCCTTCATGAGCAGTGGGAAAGTGGTCAAGGGAGTCAGAGATGAGCCAAAGCTACACCTGTGAATGCCGGAACCCCCTCAAAGGGAACAACAGCCCCCGAACTGTGCACACGAGTGGTTTGTTGGATCCTACTAGAAGGAAGGAGACAAAAGGAGCAATAAATATGTGTGTGATCCTTTCTTAACGCTTTGGAGCCCAAAGGGAAAACGCAAATTGGAAACAGTATTGGACGTTTGCTGCCCCCCACCCTTATTTTCTCAATGTCTGACCCACTCTGATTATTCGCCTTAACCATGAGCTCTGTTTTTTGGGTTTTTTTGTTTGTTTGTATGTTTTTGATTTTTTTACTAACGTGGTCTCAGACACCTTTGAAATTCTCTTCAAGTGCCTAGTTTATGGATGGGAAAGGTCAGAAAGAAATAAATCCATTTACCCAATAAACTCCCTTCGATCGAGTAAACAGTAAAATTACTCGAGTAACTTTTTCCCCACCCCATTTGGAAGGATGAGGTTGCTTTTAAGGTGTAAGGTAAGGTAAGGTGGACCTAAGGTGTGTGAGATTCTTTTCTTTTCTTTTCTTTTCTTTTCTTTTCTTTTCTTTTCTTTTCTTTTCTTTTCTTTTCTTTTCTTTTCTTTTCTTTTTTCCTTTCTCTGTGTTTAAAGAGATGTTGCAGATATTTCTGAATTTCCGTGAAGAAGGAAAGGTTGGTTTGGGGCACGGCAGCGCGCCTGGCAGGTATTTTAATGATCGTCCCTTCCTTTGAACAATTTCCATTTCTCTGCTTCTTTTCATCCAGAATATCTTCCCCATGATTTCTGCTGTAATTCTCGTGTGGGTTTGTGATCCTTTCTGAGGTAAATTGAGAAGTAAGCTGCGCAAAAGGAGGAAATCGCCCCTGGGGTGCTTTGTTTACTTTGGTTTGTAAAATCCTGCTAGGGGGATGTTTTCCTCAATGTGGGCAAGTGTTTGACCAAGAAATTCAGCACCCCTTCTGCAATTACTCCGAGCTCCGAGGGAAGAAAGCTGCCATCACTTTCTCGCATCCCAAGGTGTTGCATGGAGAAGAAAAGGCTGGCGCATTTCATTATAATGGAGGTGTGTGTGGGGAGAACAGGGCTGCAGAAAAGCCGCCTCAAGCCTGTACCCCTGAAAGAAGAACCCGCAAGGGTCTATTTGGAAGCCGTGTGCCATGTAGAGATGGGGAAAAGTACCCCATCTTGTGCAATAATTAGTCTGAACAATAAACATAATTGGAATAAAACCAGTTGGAAATTCCTGCGTTTTTAATTACGTTTCATTTTGTGGTAAGCCGTAAAATTATGAATGCCTCTCAATTAAACACTATCCACTTGTAAAGCATTTAACAACAATTATTTCTTAATCAGTTGGAATGTTAGCCACAAATGATGCCGTTAAACATCAAAGGGACGCCTCAGACGTTACCTTTCAGTCATAAGTAAGAGGATTAATTTCTACAATTAGAGGGGATAAATATGTGCATAAATACATTAATTTTTTTACACATTCTCGTCCTGTCTGGGAGAGGCGCGGATCTCTGACATCTTCTCGCTCTCCCTCGGCTCAGAGGAGGCTGCCCCGGGTGCGAATACCACCCCCCCACTCCGGAGGGGCCCGAGCCTGCGCGCCGTTCCTTCGCAGCGTCGGAGTCCCGTCCCGCCACCTCGCCGGGGTCTGTGGAGGGGGCCCGCCATGGGCATGGGGCGTCGGGGCAATTTACAACTGGGCTCTACCTGGCGTTTCAGTTTCCTATGTGACACTTTGCCGCCCCCAACCGAAGCTCGAGATTTGAGTGGAGCACCGCAAATAAAATTAGCATGACCTTGATTACACCATGCATGAATATCTCATTTACCTAATGACTTTATGTCACGTATGCAGAGGGTCAATTTCCTTTTAACCTTTCCCATCTCTGCAGTAAGCATTCTTTTATAATCAATGCCCGTTTGAATAATCAATTCGCATTTTATGAGCCCTGACAAACTCAATATACTCGCGCCCTCTTTCAGTAAAGCAGCCGACCCTTCACCGAGCTTTTTTTCATGTGCCGAGAGTTTGTGGCCGGGGCTTCCCTGCTCCCCCGTGCCTCCGCTGGCCGCGAAAACCAACTGCTGCAGGGCCGGAGGCTGCGCGGCCGCTGCGCTCCTTCGCCGTCTCACAGCCCTGCTTCCGTGGGAGGATGCGCCGGCGAAAAGACGCAAGGATGAGGGGGCGTCCAGGAGCTTCTTGCAACCTCTCTAGTTCTGAGTACGGACTTTCATGTGTTTTTCCAATCGCTCGACTGGAAAGGTGAAGGTTTCCCACTTTCCAAGCCCCCCTTCCACACACGCTCGCTGTCGCTGTCCTTCATAGGAGCGTGCCCAGCAAAATCCAACCGCCTGAGATAATCTCTCCTTTTTGCTTTTGCCGGGACAGCCAGCCGGGTACGGGAGGGGACACGGCGGACGAAGTTCTACCGTCTCTGAAGCCTGCTCTCCCTCCCAAAGGACTCCTGAGGGAAGGGAGTCGTCTTCGGCCGTGTCGGCACAGGGGAAACCTCGAGTCAATCCTTGCCTTACATAGTTGTCCCAGTGACGTTCCCGAGACTGTCACTGCTCCCAAGTCCCCTTTCTAACCTCTCCCACTTGTTTCCTAACCCGGGGTCAAGAAACGTCCCATAAGCGTTGCCCCCTGACCGCAACCCGAGTGCCGCAGTGAACGCAGGATGAAGGGCTGGACTTTTCAGCTGTGGGGTTTTTATTTGTGTGGGTTGTTATTTTTTGGAGTTTTTTTGATTTTTTTTTCCCCTATACATAGTTCACATTTGCTGTTATCTATGGTATGAGGCAGGAACTGAGACTTACTGCAACACTGGACCCTCTACCGGATAATTAATGCTGATCAGTAGCAGTTTTTACCTACGAATGTGTGTCTCATTTTTCTCTGCAGGGTCCATAGTTCTTTGCTATGTTGTTATTCCCTGAAAGGTAATTGCACTTGATATTCTCCCGGGGAAGGCTCATTAGCCAAGGGCAGGGTGGCGTTGCCAATCTCAGGCTCTTTCAACAATTCAATGCAAACATTTGCCCCAGAGGTTTAATACAGCACTCCCAGCTCACAGAACAGGCTGCACATAGAGCATTTCCCCATAGAAGCTTTGGTGCTCAAAAGAAGTACACACACATATATATTTTTTCTACCCAATCATGAAACAGTTTAAGAGTTTTTAATTTAACTCCTTACTGTAAGTGGTCAAAACTGTGCAGAAAGATTAGTCACATTGCCTTGGACTGCAGGACCTTGCCCTCCCTATTATCAGAAAAAGATGAGGACTCAAACATGGATGAAACTGAAGCAAAGACCCATCTTCCATGCTGTTTGCATTCTTTCACATTATCTTAACATTCACAAAATTCATGTTGAAAACACTTTACCACTGCCCACCATTCCAGACTTACACGTCTTGACTCCTTTCTCACACATGACTGCTGTCATCTCTTTGGCTCCTTTCATCTCTCCTGCTAAATTAATTACTTCATTAGCGCAAAGCAATGAAACTCAGGTATAAGGTAAGTTAGGGAATACACATTAGTTAATGCATTTTATTTTATGAAGATGAGCTGTCTGTGATTGTCTTCATTTCGTTTTCCTCTCTCCTGTTCATCACTTTCAAAATCTTATTCTTCCATTTGAATCTTTGTCAGGTTGCTTAGAATGATTACCAGTAACATTGCAGAGAATGGGAAGATCCAGTTCTAACAGGAGAAAATGGTCACCAGAGGATCCATGAAGGGAATACAGAAGAACAACATCTAGGCTTAACAAGTTCTTGGATATCACAAGGATTTTTTCATTAAAATGAAAGAATCTAGGTAGCTGTATTAATAGAGAATTCAATGGAATATTCTCCTTGGTAAAAGGAAAATATTTGTGTTAAAGAGCAGACAGTGGAACTAGAGTTCCAAAAAAATGGTATATCTAAGGCGTACTTTTAACCATCTTAATGTGTTAATGCACTTTCATTCACTGTGATTTTCCTATCACAGAGAAAAAGCCAATAAACTTAAAGAGCCAAACTCATCTGTGCAGTATCACCACTGACTTTAATATTAGCACCTAAGAGAGGAAATTGCCTCTCAGTTGTTACTGCTTAATAAGAGTAGGTCTGAAAAAACAGACACCGAGATGTTACCGCTTTTAATCTCCACTCATCAGAAGGTCTGACTGTTGGTCTACAGGTTTCATCCATTAGTGACATCAAAAGTTCACTGCAAAACACTTCACTGTTGTGAATCTCTGTCAACACTGCTTCCGATGCTGACAGGCTTCACTATCTCCAAGCCCAAACCTGTGTCCAAAAGTCACGTTGACTGAAGGAGAACACAAATGAGGGACACTGGATAGGATTCTGTAGGTAGTTTGTCATGATGCAAGTCTGCCTTTGTGAAGCACTCAGCTTTCCAGAGTCTAGTGATAGTAAAGGTGGCCCCTCACTATCCTCTTAGTAAGGCCTCAGCACAAGAGGACATCAGTTCTTTAATTCATACTTTGGTAATTCACAGCCATGGTTTTTTGTTTGGGACTTTAAGTATCTCTTGTGTAGTAGTGCTACATTTTGCTTTCTCAAAAGTGTTTTTCAAAATGAGCAGGCTTTTCAGTGATGAAACATGATCGAGTTAATGTACTAATAGATTTCATTTTTAAAGTACATGCTAAATTTAAAACTTGTCTTTTATGCATTTATAAACCATCACTAACAGTTCTATTGATCAATGACATAAGTAGCTCCATTAGAATCTTTTCTTTGATGTAGATAAACATAAACAGCATTGAAAAAAATAATAAAGTCACTGTCCTATAGTTTTACCTTGAGGATACTTTATAATCATAATTAATAAATGTTTTGGCATACTGGATAATACTATTTCTTGGGTGTTTGAGGACAACTTTACCTTGGACTTCACAACAGCTGAGACATGCTATGTAAAACTATGGTCTTGGAGTTACTGAAAAAAGCCCTACTAAGCTGCATATAATTCTTAAGCTATATATGTGACATTTTATTAAAAAATCACTTTACATTAAATTATCAAATATCTTACTTCTATTATTCATGCACAAAGCTAAAAATAAACATTTGAATTATTTTTCTCTTTTACAGAAGAGCTGATAAAACTACTAATTTGCAACAAACTCTTGGAAGAAAGCTGCCATGTTTTCTGGGCTCAGATCTGTTATTCCCAGTTGGGAACCCCACATCAGATCAGGGCAGTACAATCATTTGTCACAGGGAAAGTGCACTTCAAAATACTCACCAAGAATAGCTTAGGTGAACAATTTCCAGTCTAAGAGTAATTAATAATATATTTATTTGGGCTTTCTATTTCATTAATCTTGATGTGTCGCTGGCCAAATATCATCACACTTACTCTATTTCACAATAGGTTGGTTGAATCAAATATCTTAGGAGACTAGATGAGTAATAAAAGCAGTATTCCTGTTTGTGTCTGCATGCACATACATATGGGTATTCATTCAAAGCTTCATTCTGCCTCCATCCCATTTGATGAGTGGTATTTCATCCATTAAGGAAATGCATTCACCTAATACTTGCTCAAAGAAACATCCCACTTGCTCTAATGTTCACCTACGTGGTCACAAACATAATCAAAACAGGAGCCATCTGAACTCCCTGGAGCTGCTTTGTATGTAGGGTCATGCTATGAGCCCAAGAACATGTCTAGTTTTTGTCACTATAGGTTAATTTCAGCTTTCAAACATTATGGAAAAACATCAATTGCCTTTTTTCCCCTGGCCCTGCTCTAAATTCAGATCACTTTTCCTGGCAAGCACCTTTTGATACTCAAGCAAGATGATACTGTTTGATCCAAAACTGAAGCTCTTTTTACTGTTGTTTCCAGATTTTGTTCATCAAAGAAGGTCCTGCCTGCTGCCAATATGTTCATGGTAACTGCTTGTTCCCAAAATAACCATCTAACAAAACTCTTAGTATTTGCAAGAGGCATTGCTTTCATTAAATAATCCTCGGTACATGAGGAAAATGATACAAAGATATTGATTCTGTTTTCCCTGGGCATTTAATGGTTCAACAGACTTTTTTAGGTTAACAGCATGCAAAGAATGGGATTTTGGACCAGCTGTGCTTCAATTCTTATACTTCTAGGTGGATTTATGTTTTTGTTTCTTGGGAAAGAGTATATTATGTTATCAGTATTCTTAAGTTGGCAAGTTATTCCAATGGATTTTACACAATCATAAAAATAAGTCTAATTTTCCTTTGATAACAAAGTATTAACACCAAAGAATTTTAAGTCAGAGGAATAAATTCTTAATTTTACTCAGATCTGAAGATCTGAACTGTCCTAAAGCTTTAGACATTAGAATGTGAGAGTTTAGTTTCGGTATTTCTTTCTGAATAAAATACTAGATTAAACCATTGCTGTTCCAATGCAACGTGACAAACAATGTTTATATGAACTTAGGGGCAAAGAAAACAGTCATAAGGAGTTCATGGATCTTGTTCTCCTCTCCTGAGCAGGAGAAGCTCTGGTGAAGTTAATGGGCTCATGGTGATATAAAACTGTAGTAGGCTGAGGATTACCCAACTTATGTTTAGAAAGATGCTATTCCTTTAAAAACAGAGTTTACTTCACTAAACAATCTGCAAATAAACGCAAAACAAAGGGCAAATGAGACATATTACAAGTAAGCATGCATGCAAAAAAGGTAAGTGCAAATTAGATTTGAATATTCATGAGTAACAAATCATCGACAGTTTGAAATAATGCAAAACAGCTTTATAAATGGGGTTAAGGCAAGGGACATCAAAGAAAGGCATTGCTAAATCAATAGCAATTTGATTGTGCATATACTTGTAAATTGTGGTTACAGTTTTTGTGACATGGGAGAAAAATACTGCACATGTAGTAAACAAGGCATATATAAATATTCTTTTGGAAAGTGTTATATTTTTGCAATTAAGCATGTAGTTGCAGACCTGCCATATATAAAGTGACCAGATATAATTTTTTAATTTTGTATCCCAAGTGAGTTATAGTTTCCTATATATCCTATATATCCAGTCTCCTGTGTTGTGTTGCTTAGTATGACAAAAAATTCAGTTGTCAATAATACCTGAACAGCAATGCTGCAAAATTAAATAAATACTTACTTCGCTTGATTTCAGTAGAAGGATCACCTGCTAATCATACCAGCAAGAAATCGCAGCCAATTGAAGTTATCTACTTGTTTTAGAGAATTTAGTTCTCCAAAGCGGGAATTGGATGAGTTGCAAGTCTTGTAGCAAATTGCTGGAGCACTAGGTTTTAAAAGAATGGTAGCTTGAAGAATGGCCAGTCTGACCATTTAAATCAGAACTTCTTAATTTTCCTGACTGTAAGCATCAATAAAGTATTGGATTATCTGTCTTGTTTATGAGTTCTGCGGATACTTGAAATGGAAAGGATTTAAGACAAAACTGCCAGAAGTGATCTGCCTGTTCAAAATTACTCCAGGGTGCTTGTTGTTTATATTTTGATTACTTAACACTCACTGTATTGTAACATCTGATCCCCTTCCTTCAATAACCTTTCCATCCAGTGTAATATCCTTACTCTTTGGCATGACCGATGAAGCTTCAGAGGGTCAAGTGAAGATAAATATATACATTTACTAATATGGATAGTGGAAGCAAGCAGGGATATCAATTTGGAAATGGTGTAGGGCATTCTGGTCCTTTAAGAAGTAGCACATGACTTCTTGTAGTGCTGTCTTTAAAAGCATCTGCTCACATGGATGAAGCTGGCAATTAACTCATGTCAAAACACTGTGGAGAGAGAAACCCAGATGTCGAATAACTAAGGAAAGGGTTAGCCTCATGTCCTCCCCAGTCTCCTAGATGAGCTTCTCTGAAGCTGATGTGCCTCATGCCAGCACAATATAGAAAGGTACTTACCTGTATGTGCCATGTGTAAATCTAAAAAGCTTTTCATAATAAATTCTTAAAATCTGTGTATTTCTCATAATGAATGAACAATAGATCGGTCAGAAAGAGCCACCCAGGGATGTGAAAGGTCAAATTACTGTTTCAGGAACATTCCTCTCAACCTTCAGAATCCTCTCCTCTCTGTGGAGTTTTCTAGATTTTCTCAACAAACTGTCTCTACCAGTCTTTAAAGTAATCTGCACTGGGACTTACCTGCGTGTCCTTTGATCAGAATCATGGAAGGGAAAACAGAAGACCAAAGTCCAAAACTGCATCTCCTTGTCACCTCACCCATGCCATAGAGAGCGGAATGGAAATGAATTTTACCTTATACCCTTGTATCTGATGAGAGGAAGGACTGCTAGGATGAGCAGAGGAGGAATAACTCCAAAAGGAAACATAAACACTGTGATCAACCAGCAAGTGAAGCTCTAGAACCTAATCCCTATAACGTAGAGTCTTGGCTCTACATGAGCCAAACCAACTGACCTGTCAGTTTGAGGCAAGGAAAATGATGTAAGCAATAAAATGTGAGCCTCTGAAGATAATTCACCATCAACGATGACCCTGAGATCATGGAGGCACAGTGTATCCCTGAGGCACTGTGGGCCCAAAGATGAGTTTTTTGCAGGTGCACAAGTCCACGGTGATTTGACTGAGGACAATGTTGTTACACTACTGTTAGAGTAAAATAAATAGACTAAAAATTAATAGAAACAATATAAGAAATTCCTAGAACATTACTTGCATTTCTAATCAACTATAATGCAAGACAACTTCCCTTGAATTCATAATAAACCCACAAGCTCTCCTTTGTTGATACAAAAAAACTGCTCTGTTTTTTGGATATGTCCCCTATAATTTTTTCCAACTAAATTTCATCTAAAATGCTAATGACTCTGAAATAAAAAAATAATTACATAATACATTTTCTCTTTTGAGTAAATCTAGCAATTGCCAAATCCTGGTTGTCAATACAATACTAGATCATGTGTGACCCAGACGTCACATATGTCAACAAGTAAAGTTGTCTCCTTCTGTTATTTCAAATTACAGGAGGTAGAGACATAATCTTCATGATCAATTGGAAACAAAAATGCTTTACCTTTTGTTACTTCAATGCCATCTGTTAAAATAAATCAAATGCCAAACTTGCTACATACATAGGGCACTAAAATGGCTTTTTAATTTGGCTTGAATATTTCAAAGCAAGGAATGCATTTCTATATACTCTGACTTCTTTACATGAATTATTATGTACTGCAAGTGACATCTACTGGAGAAAGTAGAGCTAAATACCTACACTACAAAGTTTTTTTCCTATTAAAAGGACCTCCCTTCCAGGAAATACAGCTTTAATAGAAAGCTGGCATCTGCGTGCATTGAAATGCAGTTATGTAAGTGCTTTCAGAATAGCTAAAGCAAAATTCTTAAGACTGTCTTTTTCATAATACAGAAGGTACAGAAGGCTACTAATACCACAAATTTTTTGAGCTTACAGCAAAAGACTTTTTGAGTGTAACAGCTGTTTGATCACAGTGTGTAGTCATCCTTGGTACTATAAAATTACTCAGGACATATTACAAAAATATTCACCAAGAAATGTGGCTAGAGGCTCAAGTTGCTAGCTTACATGTTAACAGATGTTACATTTAAACAGAAATTTCCTTGAAGACGTAATGCAGAAACTTTCTTGTGTCAAAATTATAGACAATATTGCCTAGAAAGTCTAACAATCTATTCATTTTTAACATTACTTACTGGTTGAAGTTATGTACTGGAGCACAAATTCATAAATACCTGCAGTATATTAGAATGATCACAATCTATATCTATCAAATACTGCATGAGTTTGGGGGCCAACAGGAGCGTGTTTAACCCCCTTCAACCCCCCTTCTTCTTTCAGTGAAAGATGGTAAAAATCCCAGGAATACTGGGAGCAATGAAGCAAGTCGTGAACTCTGCAGCTCAGAGACAACCGGAGCTCCTGGGAGTGTCATTACTTTTTAAGATGGGCTCTAGAATTCTTGCTTAAAAGCCAGTTCATGCCCTTGATGAAACATAAAATAATCCACACTGGACTTTCTTGATTCCAATACAGTAAAGCCTAAATTCCAATTATTTCTAAAAGTGCATTGGTTAATCACTTCTAAAACCACTGACAATTTGGGAGAAATTTCCCTGGTGTAGACCAAAACCTAGGGTTTAAATATGTATTCCTCACCAAGCATGGGGAAGAGTCTCTGAGAGGAATCAGTTCAGAAAATAAATCAATAGCTAGAAAGCATTTGAGGTTTTTTAATCTAATGCTGATCTTAATTTAGTTGCAATTTCCTCCATAAAATATCTTTTGTTTTTATTGTATAAGGAAAATTAAATTTTGAAGGTTACAGTTTAGCACAGTGAAAAAAGAGATGCCATTTTATGATGCAGTCCAAAGAAGATTCATCTGTCTGTTTGGAACAAATGCAGCAGGAGAGATACCAGTGATCACTGAAATGAGATTAAGCGGATAATCTGTATGTAATATGTCTGTAACCAATTGTCCCCTCTATCAGTAAAAACCCTAGGGAAGAAGCTAAAGGAAAATATTTCCCAAAGGATTTCCACATAGAAAAGGCTCCTGGATTCCAGTTCCAGTGTAGGTGAATCTTACCCTTTCTCTACCCTGTGTTAGAATGGACTGTGGAAGCAGCTCTCAGAAATGCTGTCTAGAGTTCAAACTCATCTGTGTGGTGATAGATTCGTGTTTTCACCTGTGCTCTACGTTCTTGTCACCTCACATCATCCTTTGGCATTACAGCTATATACATATAAATTTCTCAGGCTCCCCTAGCCAGTAGCTGTCTTCTGGATTTTGCATTTTCCATAATGTCTACAGAGGGATGCCCCTTCCAATAGCTTTCTCCTTTCCTTTTCTTTTTAGGAGTGCTCAGATTTCCAGAGAGCTCAGATGGAGTCCTGATAAAGAAGAGTGATACACAAAGTGTTGGTAGGGAGAAGAATCATAATCTGAATATGTAGAGCTTTTCTCCTTTAGTTTTGGAACTGTAATAAGAGTTTTGGATTTTTGGACACAAACCTAGTGAGATTATGGCAATACCTACAATTAATGTTTTTTAAGCATGAATATTACCTGTTAGAACTAGAGTTGTCTAGGTAGGTAACTGATATGCAACAGGTTTAGCCAACTAAATTGGACATCATGCTTTGGTGTGTATTTCCTAGCTTACACAATTCTATTCCGTCTTATCTCAGTTCTCATTAGTGTAAATTGCCAGAAATTTATTCCTATTGTCTTCATGATTTGAGATCTGGCCAGGTTGGACGGGGCCCTGGGCAACCTGATCTAGTAAATGTATTTGTTTGGTGGCCCTGCTAGGCAGGGTGGTTGGAACTACATGATCCTTGAGGTCCCTTCCAACCCGGGTCATTCTGTGATTCTGTGATCTGTCCTTCGTAACTGAGGCTGTGCTCTTCAAATAGGTTTCCATTTTTGACCTAAACTAAGATTTCAAGCATTAAAATTAAATTTCACTGCCATCTTCTAAGCAGTGCTTGCCAAATGTCTTACAAATGTCTAAAATAGATATACATTTTTAGAATTTGAAAGGGCTACATATTCTAAAAAGCCAGCCCTACACAATAATCAAGCTTTTTGCAGTAATCAGGCTTCAATCATTTTTGTTCAGTAATTTAATTTTTAAAAATTTTCTAGAGCAATTGCCAAATATAGTGGCAGCAGAAGTGAGAATTTACATTGCCCATTGGAGACTTGGTTCTAATCACACATTTTGGTGTATTTATGCTAGTGTAAGTGTAAAGTGGTCAACAAAAAAAATAATTAGGCAATAAGAGGTGAAGCAGAATAGAACAACATAGAATCACAGAATTACGGAATATCAGGGATTGGAAGGGACCTCAAATGTCATCTGCTCCAATCCCCTTGCTGGAGCAGGAACACCTAGATCAGGTCACACAGGAACTTGTCCAGACAGCCTTTGAATGTCTCCAGAGAAGGAGACCTCACAACCTCTCTGGGCAGCCTGTGCCACTGTTCTCTCACCTTCACCATGAAGAGGATTTTCTTGCATTTACTTGGAACCTCCTTGTCCTACCATTGCATGTCACTGAGAAGAGCCTGGCTCTATCCTCCTGACACTTTCCCTTCATGTATTTATAGACATTAATGAGATCGCCCCTCATTTTTCTCTTCTCCAAGCTAAAGAGATCCAACTCCTTCAACCTTTCCTCATAAGGGAGATACTCCAGTCCCTTAATCACCTCTGTTGCTCTGAGCTGTACCCTCCTCTTCAGCAGTTCCCTGTCCTTCTTCAACTGAGGAGTGTATTGAAGGACACAGTACAAAGGAAGAGGTCTCATCAGGGCAGAGTAGAGGGGGAGGAGAACCTCTCTCCACCTACTGACCACACCCCTTCTAATACAGCCCAGGATGCCATTGGCCTTCTTTGCCACAAGAGCACATCGCTGCCTCATGGTCATCCTGCTGTCCACCAGGACATCCTTGTCTTTTTCACCAGCACTACTCTCTAACAGCTCAATTGTAGAACAGTATAGATTTGAAGGGGTTTTAAAGATCACCTAGTTCCATGGCTCCTGCCATGGGCAGGGAAACCTTTCACTGACCAGGTTTCTCAATGCCCCATCAAGTCTGATTTTGAATACTTACAGCATCTACAATGTTCCTAGGTGATCTGTTCCAGTGTCTCACCACCCTCACAGGGAAAATCTCTGCCTAATATCTAGTCTAAATCCATCCTCTTGCAGTTCGAAGCCATTAGCCCTCGTTCTGTCACTACATGCCCTTGGAAAAATGTCCCTCCCCAGTTTTCTTGTAGGCCCCCTTCAGATATTGGAAATATCTGCTATAAGATCTCCTCGAGCCTTTCTTTCTGCAGGCTAAACAACCCCAACTCTCTCAGAGTGTCCTTGCAGGAGAGATGCTGTGGCTCTCCATTCATCTTCACAGTCCTCTTCTGAACCTTTAACAGGTCCATGTCTTTCTTTATATTGGGAGCTCAGTATGCAAGGTGGGATCTCTCAAGAGCAGAAAGGCAGAATCATCTCCCTCAACCTGACAGCCACAATTCTTTTAATGAGCCTGGGATACAGCAGGCTTTCTGGGCTGTGAGTACAGATTGCCAGCTTGTGTTGAACTCATCCACCAACACTCTCAAATCCCTTTCCCCAGGATTACTTTCAATTCATGCTTCTTGAAGTTTGTATTTGTGCTTGGGATCATCCCAAACCACATGCGGGACCTTGCACTTGGCCTTGTTGAACTTCATGAGGTTTGCTCAGTTTCACCTCTCCCGCCTGTCAAGGTCCCTTCCCTTCATTGTGTCAACTGCTCCACACAACTTGGAGTCATCAGCGAACTTGTTGAGGATGCTCTCAATCCCAACATCTATATCTCCAACAAAGGTGTTAAACCACCAGTCCCAGGACTGAACCCTGAGGGACAGCCCTCATCACTGCTCTCCACTTGGACTTCAAGCCATGGACCACAACTTTTTGAGTGTAACTATCCATCCAGCTCCTAATTCATCAACTGATCCATCAGTCAAATTCATGTCTCTCCAATTTAGAGAAAAGAATATAGTCTGGGAGAGTGTCATCTTCTAGGGGCAAGTTCAGGCAGAAGGTCCAGGTACATATCCCATTTTGGCATTGGTCCAGTTCATGTAAATATCCTGTTTTGACATCAAGCAACTATGCAGAATGATTGTAACATACATGCTAACCATTCCAAAGGAGAATATGTCCAGAAAAGGGATGATAGAAGGATAAATCATAAAAGCAGCTCCATGACGGCAACAATGAAGGAGCAATTCTTACAGATGAACAAAATATTCTGTACGCTTGCTCCCACATATTGTTTGAACACAGATAACAAGCCAAAGCCTCCTGACTACAGTTTATTGTAAGTTACTATATGGCACTTGATTATGTGTGTCTTGACTTCTGGTGTTAGGAACATGAGAACTATTTCCTGTGGTTTCACATGAGACATGTGGAAGCAAGATTACATCTTTCATATGCTGCCAACCTGATTTCACAGAGTATAGAGAAACATGTCCTCTAGGGAGGAGTATCCACAACAATGTCAATGTTCTGGATTTCTCTTTGCTTTTTGACCTTTAGATCTGCAGAACAATATTAGCAGGTATTTGTAAGAGTATATATGTCCATCCATCTGCCTAGTGTCTCTACTTTTAAGGTGATTTCTGTGCATTGCTTCCTCTATCTGAGAGGTACAATGTCTTTTCCAATGTGGCCTTCTTTTCAAAGGGTTTAAGATAGAAAATAAAACAAACTCAAAAAACTGAATGGTGATGTGATGTGATAGATTAAAAGATGTCTGTCTGGAGAGAGCACAGCTGTTTAGATGACTCCTGAGTATCCACTTTGAAAATCCAATGCAACATCTCAAATGCAACATCTGGAGAAGCTGTGCCGGCATATAACAGCTAAATGAGTAGTTTACTTCAGATTAGTTTTCTTGTGTTGCTAACATCAGTGTGACCAAAGCTTAGAACCTTGTTTCCAGCCTTCCAGCTTTAGCCTTGCAAAATGTAGCATTAGAGTAAGCTTGCAAAGTTCATCTTCTTACCCAGAAGCTTTTTAGAAAAAGTCATGAAACTCTTTAATCTGCACCTTTGAACTGAAAATTTCCTATGCACATGGTTCCTCTTGGGTCTTCTGACATTCCAATTTCTGGTTCCAGTCAAAAGTACTGTAAACACAGCCTTTCTCCTGACATTCAGCTCTCTCATACTCCTAACATAGAGGAGATCATATTCTCTGGTGAAAAAGAGGTGCAACCTTATCTTTAAATATACCTCTGTTTCTTTTAGTTTCTTATAAAAAAACCCTCTGAGATTTAGACTAAGTCAAAATAGGATCCTGATGTACCCAACAGAAGAGTGATCAAATGAGTGAGCAGGTCTTTTGGATACTTTTCCAGGGAAACTCTTCAATCTCTGCCACAGAGAAACGTCAATATCTTACGATGCATAATATCAGAAGTGTTTATAGCAAGCAGATGACTGATATACCCTAAGACTGCATAACCTTTTGTTACCATAACTAAGATAACATATTGAGATGAAAAAAAGAATACAAGTAACATATCCATATGGTTTAATTTAGTTGTATAAGTAAACACATAAAAAAATTAAAATGATTTAGATACATAATTTCTTAACTGGTTTTCAGGAACAAATACACCAAACATTACATTGAGACATGTGTGTCTGATAGACTGTGAAATGAACTATTCTGAGTCTCTCCTGATTATTATTAATGAAGCAGAATAGAACTTGTTTATATGGAAGGATCTGAGGTTCAAGTATATAAACAAGGTTGCTTACACTTTACTTCACACTGCACAGTCCAGAGGCTCAGAGATTCCAGATGTAGTTTAAAAGTAATTAAAACACACACTTCATCAATAATGATGAATTGACATTATTTTTAGAGTTCTAACATGTCAAAACCAGGCTCTTGTCAAAGATCCTTAATGATGTGAGGGAGCATGCTGCTGAAAGTCCCACATCAGCTTGTACAGAGGTAAAAAAAGTATATTAAAGAAGAGGAGATTTCATAAACCTAAAGTATGATAAAGTGGTTAAGCTGTAGACCCTGAAAAGTTCATATTTGCTGCTATACCAGAAATTCTGTAAGTAGAATTAAGATAATATTTTTACAGGTGACCACCATATATGTCATTTGTTGAGTGAACCCACTGCAGTATTTTGATCCTGCCTTTTGATATACCTTTTTAAGACTACCCATGCATATACTGAAAGCTGCAAATATGGCTATCTCTCTCTCCTTTTGTGTAGAAATAAATACAAACAGAGAGTCAGGAGTTCTGGGCCTCTGCTGATCCCCTTTGTGACTCAAAACTGGCCAGGTTCCTTTCTTGTCTCAGTTCTCTCATCTTGTGTCAGTTCTCTCAGGGACGATATTATTTTTCTCATAAGATGTCATAAAAATTGTTAATGACTCACTATGGAAAAGCTCATGAAGAAGTGAGTCATTTGTGTATTTTATGTAGGGTTTGGGTGTCAGGATTGTAAATTAGGCAGAGACCCACACATGGAGAGAAAAAGATAAAAAGAAGTAGTGAACAGGAGCCTCATTCCTGTCATTTCATGTTTCCATTTCATGTTTTTTTTGTGAAAAAAAACATGTGTGCAAATGCAATTAAAATGCATAGCACAGTGCATGAAAATGAGGCAACGCAATGTTGCGTCAACAATATTCTTACTTTTCCTACCTTGCAAGATTATTTAAAGTATTTGACTGCAAGTAATTTTTTATTTCAGTTTACCAAGAACTAGACAACTATAGTGGGCCCAGAAAACTTGAAGCCAGAAATCATATATGAGTATATCCTATCCAGCCCTGTAATAAACCAGTCCAAGACATTTTTATGGTCAGATCCTCGATTGCTGTGAAAGGGTAAAGCTCCACTGAAGTCAACAGAGCTGCATTCAATTTAACCTGGCTCAGGACGTGGCTTCTAATCCTTTAACAAGATTTTAATGTTAGCCACGTGATTTTCATTTTAAAATCCCTGCAGGCAAGGCTTGGATTGAGGAGGGTTATGCTGGAGAAGAAATCTGGAGAGGTTTTCTTACTTTTTTATACTTTTGTCTGAGACTGTCATCCTGCTTTCCAGAAACTCAAAAAAAAAAAAAAAAAGACTGTTGCAGAAAACCCTTGAAGCTGTGAAATGGAAGGGAACTAGTTCTGAGCTGCATCTGAAGAAGCTCTGGAACATTACTCTTGTGCAGAATGATTCATGAACTGAGATGTCTTTTAACAAAAGCATCAGGATTCTGAAATCATTACTCTTGGACTGTGAGGTTTTGGACACTCGCTTCTTGTGCTTGGACAAGGATATGCCTGAACATGATTGCAAAAATGCCAGATCTGATAAACAGAAAATATTCTGCCCATGCTTCTGGTTTCCCAGGCTTTTATCAGCTTGAACTGGAAACAGCATTAACAAGGCAATAATATACCCATCTTCTTTGTCTGTTTTGCAAATATAAAAAATATTTTAAATTTAGAGAATTTTAAAAGGCATAGCAAAACACAAATGACTTTGAGTCTGTAACAAATGAAAAAGACCCTCTCCTCTATGTGTAGTAGACCAGTGCCCTACATGGAAAGCTTGTTTTCTGTAAATGGCCTCTAGATTTTATCAAATCTCTTTTGAAGCAAACGCAGACACAATGCAAACTACCTCTAGGGTAAATTTTTCCTTCATCTCGTTGTCCTTGTGACTTAACATTTTGTTTTTAATTTTTATATACACATTTCTTCCCTCTTTCAAGTTATTGTTCCTTAACGTGCCATTTTCAACCTCAGTTAATCATCTCTCCCTCCTTTTGGACTATTGCCATCTAAATGCCTAGAGACTGTTATCATAGCTTCTTTTCCCTAAGCTCTAACCATGAAGTACCCTTAGCCTCTCACACAATAGATCACGCTTCGTAGTACTTTTATCTGTCATCATTTCCTGAATTTTCTCTGGGACACTTGCTGTGCATACTAACCATATG
Source organism: Turnix velox (assembly GCA_013400935.1). Lineage (NCBI taxonomy): Eukaryota > Metazoa > Chordata > Aves > Charadriiformes > Turnicidae > Turnix > Turnix velox. The sequence goes on along the minus strand of VZTY01016794.1, from coordinate 357,880 downwards.
AATTTATTTGCAGAAAGGTATTGTAACAAAAAAAATTGAAGGTTATTGCATATAAATTCACTTCTCCAAATAGCAGGGAATTTGGCTAATGATAAAAAATAGAACCCTACATCAGCCATTAGCAGTAAGCAAATCAAAGTCTTAATTCATAACCCCGTGTTTTTATGAATAGATCTGCTACTAGTGCAACATCACTAAATTGAATCCTCATGTCCAATATGTTCTTATCTCTCACCCCAAATCTTTTCCACATTACTCTTCTTCCTGTATAATGTTGCTTTGATTTTATGCCAGATAGCATTTTCCTCCACGTGTATTATTTTACATTTATCCACATTAAATCGTATTCATTTTAATGCTTTCTGAGCTCTTCTGATGTTTGCTATTTCCAGTCCTTCCTATTTTGGTATCATCTCTAAATATATTCATTGTACAATTTCCTTTCTCCTCAAGATCAATAGAGTAAAATCATTACTTTAATGGCCTGATTTTCAAAGATGCTGAGCACCTGTTTCTCCTAAAGGTTCCATTTGTATCTGTACAGAACTGAACAAATAAAAATTCCTCTTTTTCCTATTTGATACCCCCCAAAAATTGAAAAAATATACTCTCTGAGTCAACTCTGGCTACATTATTTTTATTTCTTTTCTTTCTGAAATGCAAACTGGAAAAAATTCATTTTAGATCAATGAAAAGGTTTCTTTTCATCTGAGTTGAAAGATTTTGTTTCATTTTTCTTTAAAGAAAAGCTATTGCCCTTAAAAATTAAAAATAGATGCATTTAGAAGTGAAATAAAATTTTAATTTTTCTTCAGAAAAAGCTTAAAATCAATAACATCTTTCACTGTGGCACTTAGTCAGGAGTCATCAATTTTCACATGAATTTTTGTTTTTAAAAAATTTATATTATCTGCACAATGCAGGAGATGATACAATCTGATCTGGAAAAACTAAGTGTTATAGAAATCTGTTAAAGAAATTAACTGTAGGAGGCTCCTCTTCCAGCTACTCTTCCACAAGCTATGTCATGTATGTATGGCTCAGCTGATACCCCCCCTCATCTCAAGGTGGGCACCCAAATCCATGCCTTGGCTATGTTTCTGTTCCCAATTCTTGCCTGACACTGACCTGAAAATGCTTTTTTTAAATTTTTTGTGGTGTGTGAGAAAATAAAGGATTGAAACATTTTTGATAAATTCTATTTGCATGGAAAGCGTGCATTCTACTCCACTGCTACTGCTGCAGTTCAGAATTTTCCCATTGCAGCACTGTTTCCACAGGCACCGTGTCCCAGGGAAGGTGGAATTTGCTGCATCCATTACCCATGGGTGCACCCATTACCCATGGTTGCACCCATTACATTGTCTGTCTAATAGCTGGCATAGGGGGAAGATTTCTGTAACTGTCATCTTTTGATCCCTTATCCAGCATGAAAATCTTATGGCCCTTTTGAACTGGAAGCAAAGGATTAAGGTTTCCACCTGAATGCAGCTGATGGGCACCCAAAAACTAGATTGAAAGAGCAACTTTCTCCTGTGTTTATTTATTTAGGTGCTTCTGTTAATTGCTAGAAGGTAATAATTTAACTACAGACTTAAATTTTGATCTGTAGTGCATGCTGTTTTCTATCTTATTCCAAACTCCTGAAGCAGAGTGATAATAAAATCAGCTCTTCGTTTAACTAAGAGAGAATAATCAAGACTTCCTGGAAGAAAAATCTAACCTCTCTTAAACATACAGGTAAAAGTCATATCACAGTTGATAGGTCATTTGTGTAGAGATATTTTGGACAATGGTTACATGATGAAATACTCAGCTTAAGCACTATCTCAGCAATCTCCCACCTACAATTAAAACATTATGCCCTTACCTTCCATGACAAGATGGGTTTTCAAAGGCCTCTCATGGGAATCAAAACAGTAATTACCTGTTCATCAGGCTCGAGAAGTATGAGCTCTCATTTTTATATAGAGCTCATTAAAATAGATTTGGAAGATAAATGCAAATATATGAAGAGGTGGGAAGAATCCCTAGGCAGAGAGATTTCATTCAAACAGTGGTCTGTAATTTGGCACACAGCAACTACTTCTTCCATAAGTACAATGAATAGAAAGTAATAATAAAATGTTGAAGTTGTCTCCGACTTTTTTTATGAACTGCAAAATACATACAAAGTGTCCTGAGTTCAGTTGAATAGGATGAATAAAGAAATAAAAGATTTTTTCCTCTCACTGAGAAGAATTGCTTACAACTCAGCTGATGATCCAGTGTCAGCACTGAATCCTGAATTCACAGAACTGTTTGAATAAGATGCTTCACCAATCTGCTATTAAATTTGGGGAGCACTCAGTGGGAGAATATCTGTCATACTCAGTATTTTCAGATCAGTTCACTGACTAGATCTTCTGGTCTGTTAGGTCATGATGCATGACTATGAGAGGATAGTCACAAGTATAGGTACAGGTAGTACAAGTACAGATAGTACAGGTAGCCACAAGTGTCAGGTCCCAGATTTGATCTGCATTGTTGCTGACACCTTGGCCCCTTGTTTAGCAGATATACTGCCCATTCCCTGAGGCTGGTACAGGATTATATTTGGTCATATATTTCCTAGTGTTCTGTTTGGAGTGGTTTTAAATCTCTTGCGCACTAGGGCTTCCTTTTCCTCTGCCTTTAGAAGATCTTTTTACTTCTACTAATACGTCTTCCTATTGAGAAGTTAATACCTTATAAACAACAGTAATATGAAGAGAATACAGAGACAATTTAATTTCTGAAATTTCAAACTAGCTCAACATTTGATCATTGCCTTTACCTCATATAATCCTCAGTGATTATCCTCACTCTTTATATGAGGTTATCTGTAAAGAGGAACTATTCCTAATGAAGTCAATTGCAAAACTTCTTTTGATTTAGTAAAAACTAATGGAGATTTTAGGGTCATGAACATAACAATCAACAAAAGCACCACCTGACTCATGCTCATAATTTGTGTTTAAGACACTGTGTATTTGAGAAAGATGTCCAGTTTTGTTTTTAAAAATTGAAAATAAAAACACATTGGTTACTGATAAATAGTTCCACAGTTCAATTAATGAAAGTTTAAAAAATCATTCATGCCATGCCATTCTGGGCTAAATTCCTGTCTATTGTTAGGAATATTTTATTCACACTGTTCCTTGTAGACTCTAATCTTGTAATCTGATGTATTTTTTATTTCCTAAGCAAACAGATTGATTTTTATTCTGATTACAGCAGATGCAGGTGTATTTAACAGGTGTAATAACATCACAAAACAAGATGAAGATTGATTGTTTTACGCACAACCACATTCCTCTATTTTATGCCATCACCTTCAATTTTTCACTGGTTACATCACATTATTACTGTTGCTTAATTCAGGATTCATGTCAGCAATAGAGGCCAAAGTCATGTAGACTTTTAAGATGCTGGCACAATATTAAGCTTTCCAAGATTAGTTAAAAGTCAACAGTAGTTCATGGAGTTTTTTAACCAATATTTTTTTGGTGTAGACTTATCCAGCCCCACAGATCTAAAAATATTTGATAGCTTCTATTTAATGCTATCCCTACTTGTCACCAAAGAAAAGCATTTAGTCTTCTCTATAAAATATGGAAGTAGCATCTTCCCAGAACACAAATATTTGTTGAATGCTGCTTCTTCTTCTGGAAACTGATAATTTTAAATTAATTGCATAGAAGAAATCCGTCATTACAAAACTAACAGTGAATTTTTTTGCAAACACCATGGAAAATAAGGTTGTTAGCTCTTTTGGCTACTTGAATTCTACTGTGGATGATTTTTCTTCACCACAATCAATGTCTTACTACCCTCTACTTGTTTATTTGTTTCAAAATATTCAAAATATTTCAAATCTTGATTGGGATAGTTTTCATGTTTGAAACAATGCTTCTGTTTTGTTCTATGGCTAAACTAACTTTTGCCTTTTTTTTGTTTCCTTTTTTTTTGTCTTTTCTAATAATACATAAGGTATTTCCATACATTTCCAAAATACCATTTGCATCAGTCTTTTAAAGGCTCTGCTCCTCTCAAATATGTCCCAAGCTGGTTTTGCTCCCATGCCAGGGGTCAGTCTCAGTGTGAGTGATAAACGGAGAGGTTTTGAATGTCACATAGCAGGGTTGGTTGAGTGCCATGAGGAATGAGCCATGAGATCTTGAGAAAGGTAGTGTTTGCCAGTTCTTAGTTCTTATTGAATTCTAAAATCAGCAAGAGCTGGGAGCTCCTCACTCAGAGGGAAGACTAGATGAAAATAAAAATACAATCTGAACAATCACTCCTAAAAGACTGCTTACTTTCTTTTTACTGAATGGGACTGTAGTTTGTTTGTACATAGAATCATAGAATCATAGAATAGTTTGGGTTGGAAGGGACCTTAAAGATCATCGAGTTCCAACCCCCCTGCCATAGGCAGGGACACCTCCCACTAGACCAGGCTGCCCAGTGCCCTGTCCAGCCTAGTCTTGAACACCTCCACAGAGGGGGCGTCCACAACCTCCCTGGGCAACCTGTTCCAGTATTTCACCACCCTCACTGTAAAGAATTTCTTTCTTATGTCTAGTCTAAATCTATCCCCCTCTAATTTATATCCATTGTTTCTAGTCCTCCCATCCGATATTATGTTAAAAATTCCTTCCCCTGCCTTTCTGTAAGACCCCCTCAGGTACTGATAAGCTACTATGAGGTCCCCTCTGAGCCTTCTCTTCTCCAGGCTGAACAACCCCAACTCCTTCAGCCTGTCCTCATAGGGCAGTTGCTCCAACCCTTTGATCATCTTCGTGGCCCTTCTCTGGACCCTCTCCAATAGCTCAATGTCCTTCCTGTGGTGAGGGCTCCAGAACTGGACGCAATACTCCAGGTGGGGTCTCACCAGTGCCGAGTAGAGGGGTACAATCACCTCTCTTGACCTGCTGACATAAAAATTAAGCTATACTGTGTCCACTACTAACTTGATAACTGTTACCAAATTATTAATTATCCATAAGAATAAAATATCTCTTAGAACTACCTTGAATTTTTTTAAATACCTCTTTTAATTAGAAAGTTTTCAGACATTCCAACAATGTTTCTCTGGGTAAAATTTCCTGCACATAACTTCTGATTAGCATCCCCCACTGTGCAAATTTTCTACCTAGCCATGTTGGACAGATTTTTAAAAAGCTGTTCATCCCCTTCCTAAATTCATTCTGGTAGCCTGCAGCTGACTCCTGCACCACTACTCTATCTCATGATTTATCATTTTATATTTTTGTCAACAAGTATCCCAAGTCCTTTTTTTATTACCTTGTCAACAATTATCCCCTCCTTGTCCTTTAGTTTTTTTTCCTGTTTTTTCCTAACAGGGTACAGCCAGTGACTTTAACATTCCAGTTATATGAATCATTCTATTGGATGTACTACTAATCATATATAATTGCTCTCTATAAATTAGTGTATCTAACACATTTTATTTATTACTCAGACTAGCATTGGCATTTAGGCAACTAATTTTTTTTCTTTTTAAAGTCTTTTGATGCCTTAATTCTTTACACACATGCCGTTTTGAATAAAAGTTGCATGTTTGAGCATATACTCTGAGTTCTAGCTGTGGGCAACATCCTTGTAGATGATAATGAGAAGCCTTCTTACCTACTTCAGTTGGTTTGTCACAACCTGTAAGACCATGAGTATGTGTGTGTTAGTGATGTCTATTGGAAAGAGTTCCATAATTACTCAGCTGTTTTCTAGCATGTTATTTTTAGAAGTTGGATTAAACATTGTCATCATAATGTTAAAGAATTTTCACAAGTTTTAAGACCTTGGGATTTTCTTTTCTGTATGAAGAAAAGGTCAGGTAGGCATTGTGAAAGCATAATTATGTTCTGTTGTTCAACAATTTTTCTGATCATTTGAACTTCTATACAAACGATGGAGCACTAATGAAGAGTTTGAGGATGGGAGGGGGAAAATTAAAAATAGAAATCTAACACCAAAAGACAACAATGGACTTAGCTCTTGACAGATTGAGGGATACACTCTGAGTTTAGTATATTCCAAGAGCAGCACAAATACACTGAAACATGTTCAGGCATATCTATAGATGAACATACAGAGCTTTTTAGCTTCCAGGCTGCCAGCATTCTCAGTAGTCAGCTCTATCTTAAGACAGCTTTACATTGTTAAAGCTTTCCAAGTTTATAAATATCTTGGAATCCATGATGTCCTGCCAATTTCCTTCATTTTCATTCTAGACATCGGTGGTTTCTGGCATGAAATTGGGTGTATGAACTGAGGGTCTGTCTACACATATGTAGGTACCCATACTCTCCATCTATCTACTCATATACATAACAAAGTAGCATACCCCATCTCTGAGAAGACCAGCACCCCTGAAAATCGGGTGAACTGCATTTGTTTTGCAGCTTGGATATACCTGGACTGATCTATAAATGATTTGTTAGCAAACATTTATTTATAGTTATCTGTACATTCTGGACCTCCTGCCTCCTTACTCTACTTATTTCCTTATTTTCCAGAATATAGTAGCTGTGTTTCCTGTTTAACCTGTAAGTTCTCATGAGAACTGTTCAAGTACAGACATAGCAAATCCCTGCTCTCTTTTGCCAAACCAAAGATTACATTCATAGAATCATAGAATCATAGAATCATAGAATAGTTAGGGTTGGAAGGGACCTTAAAGATCATCGAGTTCCAACCCCCCTGCCATAGGCAGGGACACCTCCCACTAGACCAGGCTGCCCAGTGCCCTGTCCAGCCTAGTCTTGAACACCTCCAGAGATGGGGCATCCACAACCTCCCTGGGCAACCTGTTCCAGTGCCTCACCACCCTCACTGTAAAGAATTTCTTCCTTATGTCTAGTCTAAATCTATCCCCCTCTAATTTATATCCATTGTTCCTAGTCCTCCCATCCGATATTATGTTAAAAATTCCTTCCCCTGCCTTTCTGTAGGACCCCCTCAGGTACTGATAAGTCGCTATGAGGTCCCCTCTGAGCCTTCTCTTCTCCAGGCTGAACAACCCCAACTCCTTCAGCCTGTCTTCATAGGGCAGTTGCTCCAACCCTTTGATCATCTTCGTGGCCCTTCTCTGGACCCTCTCCAATAGCTCAATATCCTTCCTGTGTTGAGGGCTCCAGAACTGGACGCAATACTCCAGGTGGGGTCTCACCAGTGCTGAGTAGAGGGGTAAAATCACCTCTCTTGACCTGCTGGTCACACTCCTCTTGATGCAACCCAGGATTTGGTTGGCCTTCTTGGCTGCGAGTGCACACTGCTGGCTCATGCTGAGTTTGTCATCAACTGACACCCCCAAGTCTTTCTCTACAGAGCTGCACTCAAGCCACTCTCCACCCAGCCTGTATCTGTGCTTGGGATTGCTTCGACCCAGGTGCAGGACCTTGCACTTGGCCTTGTTGAACTTCATGAGGTTGGCTTGGGCCCACCTCTCAAGCCTGTCAAGGTCCCTCTGGATACACATGGCTGGATAACCAGAGGAGCATACCAGGATTCTTGTTAATTTCTGGAGGTGATATTCAAATGAGTACGTTTTAGCATAAAAATATGCACTATTACTAGGTGAATGCAGCAACTGTACTGCCACATCCAATATTGACATTTCTGTTCTGTGGAATGTCTGCCTGAGGAGTACTTGACCACAGCTTCTCACAGAGGCATAGAATGGTTTGGGTTGGAAGGGACCTAAAGATCATCTAGTTCCAACCCCTCTGCCATGGGCAGGGTCACCTCCACTAGACCAGATTGCTCAATGCCTCATGCAGCCTGGCCTTAAACACTTCCAGGGAGGGGGTATTGTCAGCTTTTCTGGGCAGTCTGTTCCAGAGTCTCACCAGCTTCACAGTAAAGAACTCCTTTATTATCTCCAGCCTAAATCTCTCCTCTTTCAATTTGCATCCATTACTCCTAGTCCTGCCGTCCTGTACCCTACTGAAAAGTCTTACCCCAGCCTTTCTGTAAGTTATTATGTTTTCTGAAAGTTACTATGAGGCATCCCCCAAGCCTTCTCTTCTCCAGGCTGAACAACCCAGCTCCTTCAGCCTATCCTCATAGAGAAGTACTCCAGCTCTCTGATCATCTGATCCTCTTTGTGGTCCTCCTCTTGATCCAATGCCATGGCATTCTCAATGACTTGACAAAGAGTAAGCAATATGTGTTCTGTACACAGAACAGCATGGTGTGCATGAGAAAGGATGGATTCCTCCGAAGAGGAATCCCAGGAACAGATTGTATCCATCTCAGTGCAATCTTGTTCACATCCTAAAGGGGTCAAACCCCTTCTATCTGAGAACCTGTAGTTGAGTGAACTTAGAGAGGTACCTGCTACATGTGTAATCTTCTAATTTTAAAAGGAAGATACTTTCTATGTTATAATTATAAAATATGGTTAAGAGTTTAGCACCTTCATGCAGCAGCTATGCTATTAATTTCTTAAAATAACTTGTTTCCTCCTCCTTGTCAAAGGAGGCCATCAAGCATACAAAGACATTCACAAAGACAAATACTGCATATTTTAAAAGGCAGTTTTTGCAGTGTTTAATACTAATAAGACAGCAAGATTAGCAGGTAAAGCACACAGGACTTTGTGAATAGGAAAAAGTTTTTTTGCTTCAGTACTAACTATAACTTGCCAGGAGTTTAAATATCTCCAGAATTATAAACTGTGGAGTCTCTGCTGAAGTCCACAGCCATTTCAGTTCGCCCCAGAAAGGATGTTTTTCAAGCATTGAAATGTGTCCATCTCTTCAATTGGTTGGCAATCAAATGTTCATTTGATGCTTTGATTCACTGCCTCATCTTGTGTATTCCTCCTGCATGCAGGCTCATGCAGGCTTAGTTTCTTCTGCTTTTCTTATAAGGTCCTTATTTCTGCTAACTGGGAAAATAAAAAGACCAGACCAGCTAGGTCTATGCACCAGGAAGACTGGATTTGTTGGACTTGATCTTCTCTTCTTTTTACCTTGACACCGCAAAAACCAGGTTGTTTTTTTTCCTTAGTCTTTTTTACGTGTAATTTTCTTTTCTAAAATTGGTAGGTGCACATTGAAGCAAACATGAGAGTGAAGTTTAGCAAAGACCATTTTTTATGCTGAAATTGATATGATTTTAATTATACCAAGAAATAAGGTAGTTCTCTGGGCTTTAGAAGTAGATGGCATGGGATACAGAAAAGCTGGTGAATTCCATTTGTAGACAGAAATTCAGAAAGGCTGTGTTAGGATGGAAGAATACACTGAGTCTTACAGCTTATCATTTGTGATCTGTTACAACTATTATATTTATCTGTATCAATTTGTGAAAAATTTCTTTTTCCTTTCCTTTGTCATAACTTTGTCATTCAGATAAGCAAACTTACAGAAATTAAGAAGCTGAGTTTAATTTAAAGTGAAAATCTCCAGTCACACCAGTCCCTTAATACAAAGCAAATAAACACTATCTGTGTTTGGACAGACTAGCATAAAATTTCTTTCTTCACAAAAGGTCTTCACAAAAGCACTCCCACCCAAAAAAAATTGTAATTGCTAGAAACGTAAAATGTATGCAACAAAAATAAATAAAAAAAAGAAAGTCAAGAAAAGCACAGCAGTCAAACATAATTAATTAAGCATCACATATCTTTCCCATCTATTACTCATCATCATCAAACTGTGTTGACAGGATGTGGGCACAGATGGCAGCCACCCTAGCCTCTGCTTGCCTTGAGCCTGTGCCGTGGTGGATGCAAGGTTAAGACAGGATACATTCAGGTTACCTGTGCTGGGCTAGCAAACCCACTGTCCTGGGGCCACCCCAGAACTAGCTATTTACCATTAACCTCACCAATACTGCATGCTGTAGAGACGCTCTGTTGCTTTGACATTGAACAGATAATGCCAGTGGAGTTATATTCCCTTATTAATTATTCATGCCTGTTTCAGACAATTTTAAGACTTTCACTATAAGTCTTAAAATTATGTATGTAAAAATATTTCTCTTGTTTTTCAGTCCTATACACCAGTGAGATAGCTTGTGGCTCATGTCCTAAGGAAAAAAAAGCCTATTATGTTTTGGAAGGAAAAAAAATCAAAACAAAACTAAATAAAAATCTTGTTTGGACATTTGTAATTTAAAAACAGTGAACTGCATGGAGTTTTATTTGATCTGTAATATTTCAGGCATCTGTAAAAGGCACAGTTCAAGATCCTGGTCAATCTAAATCAGTCAGGGCTGGTGAAGTACATAATGTAGGATGCACTTATATTTCAGCAATAGCTTTTCACTACTTTTTCTGATGTAATTTTAGTTTATAATCAGGTTCCTCTATTTGGAGTAATCATTTCATTAGTCATATTCATTCATTGTAGCTTGAAACCAACATAAATGTATTGAATGCACAATCAGGTGTGTTAGTATCTTTTTTAAAGCTTACATTTTATATATATGAAGAATACCAAACATATATAAATGTGTAGAAGAAGAGTTTCTTATTATTGGCAGGTTGTGTTAATGTTCAGGCAGGGATTATTCTGATGGAGAAGGAGAGAGACTTAGATGTTTAATTCTTCATTAATCTTTTCCTTACTGTAATGAGCAAAGGTGTAAATATTAACACCTCTGATTTCTAAGCATTAATTTAAGGTATCATCCATAAATTCACTTTCATAAGGGCAACATCCTTCAAAATCGAAGGACTTTGGCCTTCGTGAATAATTTTACTTGAATCTTTGATTTACTTGTATTTTGGTTTCCAAGATTTCTGCAATTTTTTTAAGAGTAGACTTTTTGATTTGTTGTGCTAATATTATAATATTTGAAATGACACCTTCTAAATCACCAACTTTAATGGATTAATTTATGTTATTATTTGTTTGCATAGTTTTCTCTTTATAAATTATTTGTTGCAGGCTTTGTATTGTTTTTCTGCTTGTAATTGACAGCTTTATAATACCTAGGGGCATATTTGAGGTCTCTTTCTCTTTTCAAACACTCTTCTCTATCCACAGCAATGGCTGTTTCTCTTTGTTTCTTTGCTGTCTTGTGGAAAGCAGATCAGAGGGCGTTACTGAATGTGGCAGAATATTACATTCTCTTGCAACTAGCAGTTTACTTAAGCTCTGTAACTAAGTGTCCTGTAAAAGCAAAACACAATTGCCCTGGCAAATCTACTGTTTTCATAAATCATGAGCAAAACATTCAAGGTTGTGAAAACCTGAAATATTTGTATCCATTTTTTAATTGTTGATGTGCTGATGTCAAGCCACCATGCAGTGTATTTTTAGTAGCTCTCCCCATGACTAGTTATGTGTAGAAATAAGAAGCAAGGGGTATCACTTCTGGCAGAACTGGAGTGAATTAGAAATTCTTTTTTCAAGATATTTTAAAATATTCACTTTTTTTAACCTCCTTTAAATCTACTTCTTGCTATATTTTGCAGCTGCAGGGATTTAATGCATGATGCCTACATATGTGTACATAATATTCTCTACCTTTTGTCTTTAATATTCCTTGGTTTTTAATTATTAAAGATAAGTATTTGAATTATAAATATTCTAGTTATACAGGAATAGGCAAAGCAGGCACATACCCTCAGGCAAAATTCTTCCATTATCCATAATCCTTCTGCCTCCTGCCTCCATTTCTCTACCTCCTATCTTTATGTCATCTCAAAAAAAACAGAGGCATTCTTTTAAACTAACCTTCTCCTCCCCACTTAAACCATAGAAATCCCTTCTCAATATGTATAGGGGCCTTTTCATTGAAGTGGGATGTCATACTTGTCCTAAATATAATAAAGTGCTATCTTCAAGGCATTTCTGCATCCAAAACAGTCCCCAGAAACCTGCCTAGTCCTCCCATCTAACCAGCCTGAATGTCACAAATCATAGCACAGAAGCTGCTTTATAGTGAATCATTAACATTGTCAGGAATGAGTTGGCAAGGAGAAAAAAAAAGCTTTCCATTAGAGAACTGAGGGAGAATATACAAATGACAGCATTGTCATTTCTCTTACATTGTTTCATAAAGTGCACAACTGATTAGGAAGAGTTTATTATAGAATATATACGCTGTGTATGCATACATGACAATTTTGTTTTCATCCTGCACTGTTTATAAGTATGTAAGGGTGTGCTTTAGATTAACTGTCCTACTTTACCTTTGCATTATATAAGTAACAGTTTCATTATGTACGAAGACTGTCTGGCCTTAACAATTATATTTGGAAAACAAGAGTCATGAAAACATGAGATATATGTGGAAGTTATCTTTTAATCGACATAAAGATTAATAAAAATACTCCAAACTCACAATAGGCAGTATCTGAAAAGGTCCTTTAGGATAATATTACTGCAGTATACAGACACTGTTACCTGATTACAACTCAGAGATACATAACTCCAGTCTAGATGCTTTCTTGTCAGTGCTCCTGTTTGGCACAGCTTGAATGGGATACTATACACTTATAACATGTAATACAATTAATTCTCTTTTGAGCATCAAATATTGTAAAGAAAGTCATTTTGATGAATACATGTGATGCTTTTTATATAAAAACCTAATATATTTGTGTTGTAAATTAGAGGGTTTTCCCCTTCATATCTTAAAAGACAATTGCATGAAATTATACATGGCTTTGTTGTTCATGGAGATAAAAACGTGTCAAACCATCAGTGGTAAAAAATGTGTGAGGATATACAGTATATACCTAAAAAAAAGGAAGATTGATTTTCAAAGAAGAAGTTAATTTGCTTTGACAATGCTGGTAGCTTTCTTTAAATAGTTGTAAATACTAGTGAAAAGTATGCAAAGCAGACAGTGTTCCTCAGGATTTCAAATGCATTTACACAAATAAATTTAGTTTTGCTTTTCTTTCTAGGTGTCTGCACATGCAGTGAGGTCATTCTGATTACAGGATTAATGTAAACCTGGAGTATTTCAGCCATTTCAGTTGAGTTTTGAACTTTTCCTCATGCCTCTAAGCTCAGGATCAGGCTGGATGCTGCACTGCAGCTGCTAGCCAAAACCAACAGTTCCCCAAACTCTCAGTCTCCTACTGGTATTTAGGTGTGGTTTGAGTGACAGCATTACACAGGCAGAGGGAATCCATTTTTTTTTCTCTTCTCATACAGGCTGATTGTGCAAGAGCTCCTTTAGACTGAACAATTTGCATGGTATCCATCAATGCACAAACTACTTCCTTCACAGGGGAACTGCCAGGAATATACAGGCTCCGTAGCACTGGGAAAGGCATGGCAGTCTAATCATGCTAACATTTACATGATGTCGCCTTTCTAATCACTACAGCTTGTCCGAAAAGATGTGTGAGGAGCTAAGCAAAAAAGAAAATACTCTGTCTAGCTCTGCTGGTGTGCTGGGAGGCAATTTTTCAAAGAAAAGTAAGATAGGAACACTAACAGTAATCCTAACAAAAATAATAATACAAGAGTAAGTCTTTCACTTTCAACAGGATTCACATCTTCCTTTGAGGCATCTTGGAAGAACTTTGCATAAGGAAAAGACTCGATCCAATAGCCAGTCCACTAGCTTCTCTGAGTACTGAATGACACCGTAAGAAATAAGCCTTAGAGAGCACCAATGTGAGATTGTTATTATCAACTTGTTTCTTACATTGAAGCCTTCATCTCAGCTTCCTAAAGATGGAACTGCTAGAGCTAGAGACACTAAACACTGGCATTTTTAACAGGCAGTGAGACTTTAAATAGAACTGCAAGGAGATAGAAAGAAATCCCAAATCCCATCAATTCTCCAAGACAGTAAAAGAGGCATGTGGAAGAATTCTAACTTAACCAGGTAGTAAGATTTTCCTTATGCTGACATACTGTTTGCTTGATCAAGAAAAAGAAAAAAAAATGGGGGAAAAGAAAGATGGATATGATTTACTAACTGTTGATAGAGAGTTCTGTCTGATAGGCTAAAAAAGCCCCCATGCATATATATTTTTTATACATGCAAATAATGAGATATAGATTATTTAATTACTGATAATTAAAAAAAATTACAAGTTGGTTGAAGATCATCACAATGAAATAAGCATTGCATCAATTAAAGAAAATATATTTTTTCTTTAGAAAGTGACACTGCTAATATCTTGTTGTTTTCTGTGTGTAGTCAGAAGAGAACCTAAAATATTCCCCCCAGGAAAGAGAGGAGGGTGCTTGTATCTTCCCTTTGAGATTGGTTCTGAGTACCAAGTGAATTTTATCAGAAAACTCTGCAGTGAGCACAGACAGGTTATCAGGAAGACAGGCAAGCTGGATATTAGAGTTCACTGCTTGGTTACTTACTCAGAACCTGACACAGATAGGGTCAAACACCCTCAGCTCTCACTTAATGACACTCTATAGGTTAAACACAATAACTGGAAATGTTCTTCATCTTGTTTACCAGAACAAATTACCAGGAACAGCTACCTAAACCTCAATGACAAGGTCTAAAGAAAATAATAGTAAAAGAAATGTGGTGTCAGTAAACAAATACCCCACATCCCCCAGTAACTCTTCATCAGTGAAAAATACAGGACTTTGCCTTGGGATTAGTTTACAAATGTAAAATATTTCTCAGCCATCACATAGCACATGGAAAGAATAATCATCCATGCCCATATCTTCATGCTTACATATTCCCCTCCTCTTTTTAATATAATAGCATCATTTAAGAAGAAGGGAATGATAAAAATTAGTAATAGGTGTCAGTAGAATGCAGGAAAATATTGTAAACACATGAAAACATATGTCTCAGGAAGGCTAGCACTGGACAAACTCAGTAACACATAAGAGCCACCGGCAGCACAGTGGATCATAAAAGCAAGAGGCAGAGAATACAAAGAGGATGATGTGGACGGGCATGACTTTTGTCTTCACGGTCTGTTTACACAACTCATGGAATACCAGAATGCCAGAAAAAATAGCTGTGAAGAAACCTCTACTTCAGCATCTAACAGTGAGATGGGAACATTTGTCTGCACATCAGCTACCCAGCTGAGGAAAGTCTGAACAAAACCCAAACTGGAGAATGATTTGCAAGTGGATTTAGAATTCAAAGTACGGGGAAGAAATGCTGTCTGGGAAAGCAGAGTGAACAGACAGTGGTACGGACAGGGATCAGAAGGGACAGGGGAAGGAACTAAGATGCATCTGTTCCCCTCACTATCTGCTATGTTCTCTCTTTTCAAAATGTAAACTCTTCAGATCATTCCTGTCTTTGCTCTTGTGTAGTGCCCAGCACTGTATGTTGCACATAATAGAAAGCATAACAGAAAGCAGATCAGACATTGGATACTGATCATACTTTTCTGCAGAACCATTTCATTTTCTTAGGAAAGCTATTAATGGGTTATTTTATTCTGAACTGAAATTCATTACAGTAAAAAGTACAAATATTTGGTAAGATAATATTAATTACTGCAGACAGATTTTTAATTAATTCTTTTTAATTTTTATCTTGTTTTGAGCTAAATGTGTTTAAATTCTGGAATTTTATACAGGAATAAAACCCTAGTATTTCTTCAGAAAACCTAAATCTTTGAAAGATTTCTTTCAAAAGTGTCTAGATGATTTTAAAACTAATTTAATACCTTCACGTAAGGGTTTACAGGTGCTAGAAATACTCTTTATTTGGTACTTACCCTGTGGGGCTTTATGGAAAGATGATATGGGTGATGTGATGATATGAGTGATGCCATTCAAAGCCATATCATACCTCTCATTTACCAGTTAAAGAATACCTGCTGTATGGAATTGTAATCTGAATGCAATCATAGTGTATTTAGTATATCATGTGCTGTGAACAATAAATAGAAATTCCTGCTTATGGAATCAAAGAAAAAATACCTCCCTTCCTTTTTTCATGACAAGAAACAAAGACTCCTACAATGCCACTTTTCTCCCTAAGGGTGAGGCCAACCAAAAACACCACCAACATATTTTTGCAGAGAAAGTTGCCAACTTCTTGTCAGAGAGAATTAGTAAGAAGAGTTATGAACCTTTGCCACCAAGATTAAATGGCCAATAGAAGAACTGGAGAAAAGAAAACAAAACCCCCCAAACCATACAAAAATACCATTGTCTCCTTTAATTACTGTTTTCTTCCTTTTCCTAAGATCATTAATTCCTGGTCAGTTGCTTTTGTTAAATTCGGTAGTTTTGCGGTTCAAATTTCGCAACAGTTTTATTCTAATTTAATTTTAGATGAGCTTTCATCAACTGGGTTCCATTTTCTGTTTCAAATCTGTATGATTATAAGAAGGACCTCTTTTTCAGAACTTAAAACATGAGAGGCAAGCTCTAACCCCTATCTAGTATCACTGCTTTAAAAATTGTTGATAATAATGCTGTACTCACTGAAATCATGCAGAGCTGTGAGGGGTCTAACAATTTCATCTATTAGCTCTTATATCCTCTACTGGGGTGTCATTTCCAGTAAAGCCATAATGTTAGTCTCCGTTGCCCACTTGTTACACTCTCAAGTAAAAGCTTTTGTATTGAGCTGAGTTTGATTTTCTATATAATATGTCAGGATTCTGCTAGGTTTGTATGAAGGGCATTTGACACTCCAGTCCCCAGTGAAATTTGATGTATTTGTGTAGATAGTACCAATTATGCCATTATTATATTGCTTAGCAGTCACCTAGAGTAAAAAAATTGAATGAAGATTTTAGAAACATAAACTTTCCTTTTCAATCAGGATTACAACCAAGGCTCAGAGAAATGCAATGTTTGCCTCCCCAAATAGGAGACCAGCACTGGCTGCAACTTCATCCCTTATTTTCCCTATAGAAGCTGTGAAGAAGAGCAGAGTAAGATGGAGATTCTGGGCTGTGGCATGTTGCTGGCTCATCGGATATGACATCCATGTCTAGTCCCTCCATTACCTCATTCCTCCTACATCAAGACAAAGCCAGTTTAAATTACTAAATGAAGAAAGCTATGTGGCCTTTCAAGTTAAACAAAACTCCTTGCATAAATGTTGCATCAGCCATTCATCCATCAGCATACATTGTTTTGTCAAACGAGGCATTTTGATGAATCTCCTACCAAAATATAAAATGTTACAAGGGCTAGTAAAGTCCAGAAAGAAAACTTATGCCTTTTGCATAAGTTCCCTTTTTAGTCTCACACTGGTTGCTTTATTAGTTGCAAAGGGATTCTCATCTCAGATGCAGCATCTGTTTTTCAGTAAAGTCCTGCTTTTTACCCAATTTTCCAGCTGGATTGACTGAGGCAAAAGGAGGTCAAGTGACTTGCCAAGGTCAGATGGCAATCCAGTGCTTTACCAAGGATTAGAATTTAGGAACCTCCTGATTAATAGAACAAATAACCTCCATGCACCAAATCCCCATGGGATGGGCAAGTCACAGAACTGGGTAGGATTAACCAGAAAAGACTTGTCTGCTTGGGTAAGCAAAATATACCCAGCACAGAAGAAATACAAACATTTTCAAGTTGCTGAGGCATAATCCTAGGAGCCAGTTACATGTGTGTGCTTGTGCAGTTTGTGGAGGCCTCTAAAATACCAGTAAAGCATGAAGTTAGTATTTGAAGCCATTTTATTAAATAGCATACACATTTCTTCATTTAAAAAAAATAGAATAACACATCTCAGTCCACAATTATTATAATTATTTAAAGAGTCTCAGGCACTGGAACTGGAGATTTGCACCACAGAAAGCCCCATCTCCTAACAAAAGGGCACATGTTCAGAAAGTCAAGTAAACAAACATTCCAGACATGCCTTATGTTCCAGCAGCAGTGCCTTTTAAACAAATCTTACTAGTTACAGAGCAAAAATGGAAACTGTCTGGTTTGATTTTAATCTGTCCCTGAGCGATTTCCATGAGTTAACACAGCAGAAAGTGGAAGTACAGGAAAAAACAAACAAACAAGCAAAGAAACTTGAGCTTGCCTTTAACAACTGAACTGCCACCAGTTTCCAAAATGAAATCAGAGAATGGTCCATTATTCCACCACAATTAAGAGCAGCTCACAATGGAGGCGAACTGCTCCACCCCAGCCAGGGGAGAGGGCGTTGAAATGCTAATTGCACACAAAACTTCAGTGGTGCTGGTGATTAATATACTTATTGTTATTGTTAAAATTGGAATGACAAAGAGTATAATATAGCAGTACTTTTGTGTCCTCTAGCTGTTCAAAAGTGTCTCCTTGCACTTTCTTTGGGTGCCAGAATTACTCAACTTCATTTTACGGTTTTCACTTGCATTGAATAGACAGGAGACGTGGAAGAACAGCCACTGGAGTATTTTAAATTTCATTAAATAGGTAAGAATGTTTTTTGTTTAGGAAATGTAGTAGGGAAGACAGAGGGAACTAGTAGGATATGTTCTCCTAGATGAAAAAAGAATGAAAGACCTGGAGTTCATTCCAATAGACAGAGTCCTGATTTCTCACTCTTTCAACTTAAGTCATAATACCTTACTCATCCCTACAAAAATACTGAGATTTTCAGCACAACAACCCCAAAGGCTTACATGTATGTTTAAGAAGATGAACACCAAATTGACTGTTAATGGCTGCTTAAAACATTACT
Source organism: Turnix velox (assembly GCA_013400935.1). Classification (NCBI taxonomy): domain Eukaryota; kingdom Metazoa; phylum Chordata; class Aves; order Charadriiformes; family Turnicidae; genus Turnix; species Turnix velox. The sequence continues at coordinate 339,283 of VZTY01016794.1, read as the reverse complement.
CTTACTTAAAACATTTACTCTTCTGAGTATGACAAAGATCTTACAGATTTGCATCTTGCAGAATCAAGCTTTCAGAGTCTAATTGCTACAGATTTTCAAGGGAGGTGTGGATGTTCACGCTCTGTAAAGTAAACCCCTCTTTAATTTCTGAAGGGTTCATGAGAACAAACATTTACAGATCCTTGCTATGTGGCTAGAGTGGGATTACTTGTAGTAATGATCATTAGGGATGGGGATAACTGTGTGGTTACAGGAATATCTAGTTTAAGTTAGTCTAACCTCTACAGTGTCTAGTGCAACTTAGTGTTTCCTTAATGGCAAATAGCATCTTCCTGTACTCATATGCCTTATGATACCATAAGCTAATAATTATATAAATATTAAAGACAAAGGAGGCTAGAACAGATCATAAGCTATTTTGAGACACACAACTGCCTGACTGAAGACTTCATCATTGCCCATCATAGCTGTCAGCAGCTGTTTAGAAAGAATTGACTGTACTTTAATACCAAAACAACTAAATAAACAGATATACCTATAATATGCCTAGGACACTAATGAAATGGCTTCTGAAGCTGAGTGCTCACTCAAGCAGTTGCCACAATGAAGGAACATCAAAGGAGGGGTAAAGAGCATTGCTTCTGCTCAACTGGACACATGGCTTTGGAGGGGCAGAAGAAGGAGAAATAGGAGGAGGAAGAGGAAGACAGCAATGTGAAAGAGCCCCTGAAGGTTCAGGAAGCTGAGCTCTGGCAGTATAGCTTCAGGGAACAGCAGCAATAGAGAACAACACGTGCTGGAGCAAGCCTTAAGCAGGTGATTAGGAAACAGTTTGTGATTTTAGAAGCTGGTTCAACCAAGCCGGACTAAACATAACAAGCTCTACACAAGTATGGCACAGCAGGTAGTATTAATTTGTTTAAGTTAGGATCTACTAACAAGTTCACTTACTTTCCTCAGAAAGACTCTGAGAGAACTTTTAAAAATAGTAATTTATTTACTTCTTAAGACTAATGAATAAAAATTATACAAACAGCACAATAAAACATGGGTATTTTTCTTTTCATAACACTTAAATGGCAGATTGGCTTTGCACTTTTTAAAGAATGTGTGCTAATAAAGATACTTCCATTTGTACACAATCTTGTGGGAGATATTTTCTTTTATAATGTCTTTTTCTTCAGAATGCTGTACAGAAACATGCCATACACACTCAAAGGAACAGTAAAGAAGACATTTAACACAGGATTACCAGAGAAGGAAATAGTTACCTAAGCATAGGCTCCTGGTGCCATTTTATGTCATCTTCAAAAGATTAGTAGACATGACACAGGATCTACAGAAGACTTGTCTTCTGGAAAGATGGGTGTAATTAACTATGGCATCTAAAGCACAAGTAAATATGAATATTCCGTGTGCATACTTAATGAAAGTAACTACATGAAAGCACTGTAAAGGGCAATAGAATTCTTTCAAATGCCCTTAGTACTTCTTAAGAGATACATTTTCCCCAGCATCATAGCCTCAGTACTAAATTTTTGAGAACATTGCCTTGATCAACCCTCTGTGTCACGGAGATGTTATCTGCATGTCTTCCATGTGAGGCTTTTATGGCAACAAAGAAAAATTCAGATGTCTCCATTCACATCTTGCTGATTGTCCAGATTCAATCCCTAATACACATTTTACTCTCAAGTTACGTGTCACAAACAGAACTATGGCTCTAGATAACACAAGAAATTGAACTCTACCTGTGCCAACGAACTAAAATCCAACTGTCTGCTTTGCATAGTGAGGTTCCATATACCTGTTGCATTAAGAACTTTTGTATCAGAACTGGATCCAATGAGCAATAGGACGTGCTGGTGTCCTTAAAAACATGTATATGCTTTTTTAACATGAAAGGCAATCTGTTTGTGTATCTTTCATACAATCTGCACTTTTTGATGCATGTGTGGGTACATGTTTGCACCAGATGTGACTCCCTGGGTCTGTGGTGTTGTGGCTGTTATTCCACCTCTGGAGGTAGGATGCATAATGCATTGACTGGCGCTAAGGGAGGATTACATCTTTGTTGGCTCCCTTGCTAAAACTGCGCTCAACACACTGGTGTTTTCCATCAAACATACTCCCCAAAGGTCTCCCACTGCGCACACAAAACAGCACAGGTGCAGAGATAATAATATGGAAAAAACCTCCAGGCCTGCACATAGACCACAATTTTAAAATATGTGTAACTATCCCTTTCAAAATTAGGCTGAGATTTACCTGCATTTTTCCTGCGGGTTTTAAGGTTTTAGTGGCGCAAGAAATATTGAAAGCATATATATTCAAACAGGGTTAAACAGGGGACAGAATGAAAGAGAAATGTGAAAATTTGTCCCTTAATACCGATATATCTTTCTAAAACACCCTGAACAGTCAGGGAGGATGAGTTCCCTTTCTTTGAGAACCCCAACACCAGAGGCTAGAGAAGCAGCTTTAACCTTGAATGTCATGGCACTTACAGGTTTCTGTCAGGCTATAGCTGTTATTTTAATTGTGTAACACAGTTTAGGTAGTAACTGGAGTTTAGTTTGGTTAGTGAAAAAAACCTCAAGATATATTGACTATGAAGAACATGATCAATGAGATATTCTGCATAAATGTAAAATAATAATAAGGTAGAAGAATTTCATAAAAGTTGTGGTTTATGTACAGTAGCAAGACAAGGAAAAATGGAGAGCAACTTTTTGCTGTGGGTGTTGGCTTATTAGCTATTATTAATGAATAAATTATCATCAACAGCATGTGTTTTATTCAAATAATATTCCCCTTTCCATCTTTGTTTGGTCAATGGCTGAGATATGATTTCATGCCTAGAAATAAACTTGCAAGGCAGGAGCTGCATTTCCTTAGCCTTTTAAGGGTAGATTTAATTTGCTGTTGTACACCACAGTTCATCTGACACATAAGATGATTATTGCTGTCATATGTACTGCTATGATAAACAATGTATATCCCATATTTCGTTATTTGCATTTCTTACTTTGCAGTACTTTGCAACCCAGACTTTGACTTCAGGAAAATGTATTTATCATATTTTATCTATTTTGTGGTTTAAGGATCATGATAGGCTATACCGAATAGGTAAGGAGTCAGCAGTTGGCATTAGCTCTTAATCTGGCATACAAGAGAGTAAAAGCATTACTGTCGACGAAAGCTGGACTATGAGCAGTCAATTCATGCTTGTGCTTGTTTTAGGGATTAGAACAAACTAAAATATTTCTTCTGATATGCTCCATCTCTACTTCATGTTTTACATACCCAAACACAATCAATACACAGTAAATCAAAGCTGTGTGTAAGTTATAGAATGGCTGTACCCATTTTTACCAGGAGCTCCACTTTTGGCACTGGTTTATGTTCCTTCAGAAATTCTCCAGATTGACATTTTGAGAGGAAAAGAAAATTCTTGCCCATAGTGATGGACAAGACATGAATTGGTAATGGCACATTTCTTTTGTAGACACTTTTGTGTCATCTTGAAATATTTGAAAGGAGCCTCAGGTCGGTTTTTCACACTGTGGTGGCTGATAGTGGATCCTGAGGGAAGATCTGTCAATAAAGGCCAGCAGAGGTACAGCCACGTGCTGTGTTCTAACCCCAGCCTTCAACTAAGCACCATGCAGCTGCTTGCTCACTCCTCTCATGGCAGGATGGGGGAGAGGATTGGAAGAGTGAAAGTGGGAAAACTCATGGGTTCAGATAAAGACAGTTTAATATGTAAAGCAAGATCTGCACATTCAAGCAAAGCAGAACAAGGAATTAATTCACTACTTCCCGTCAGCAGACAGGTGTTCAGCCACTCCCAGGAAAGCAAATTACTTGGGAAGAATAAATGTTCCCCCCTTATCCTCCTCCAGCTTTTTCAATTGAACATGACATCACATGATATGGAATCTCCCTTTTGTCTACTGGGGTCATCTGTCTCAGCTGTGCCCCTGCCCAGCTTCTTGGCTGTCCCTCGTTTTTTTGTTGGCAGGTCAGTATGAAAAACTGAAAAATCCTTGACTGCTTAGCAATTGCTAAAATATTGGTGTGTTAATAACACTATTCTCATCCTATATACAAAATAAAGTTCTATACTATTTGTTAGTAAGAAAATTAACTCTATCCTAGCCAAGACCAGGACACCACAGCACTTCCTTAATTTGTAATGTTCTGGCACTACATCAGCGCACAATGACAGAATACACATCTGAGGAAGCTTGCCCAGTTTCTGGTTCTTTGATGACAGATGACACAAAAAAGCTGGATGAGAAAAGACAAACTGATTTATTTATTTATTTATTTATTTATTGATGTCAAACGGATTTATTTATTTATTTATTTATTTATTGATGACAAATTCAACATGAGCCAAC
>VZTY01016794.1:325234-334742 GCA_013400935.1 Turnix velox | reverse complement strand
AGAAATTCTTTACAGTGAGGGTGGTGAAATACTGGAACAGGTTGCCCAGGGAGGTTGTGGATGCCCCATCTCTGGAGGTGTTCAAGACCAGGCTGGACAGGGCACTGAGCAGCCTGGTCTAGTGGGAGGTGTCCCTGCCTATGGCAGGGGGGTTGGAACTCGATGATCTTTAAGGTCCCTTCTAACCCTAACTATTCTATGATTCTATGATTCTATTTGTAAGTGGAAAAGTAACATTTTCAGACCTGGTTACTTATGTACCAGGGATAAGGATTTATTGTAGGTGGAGCCAGCAGTGCTGCCTGCAGCCAAGTTAGTTTTATGCTTTCTTTTAGACTGCCATGTTTTCATTCTACTTAGAATAGGACCAAAACATTAATACTGTGGTCTAATTTTTTCTTTGCAGAATTTTCTCACTCAGATTAGTTTTTCCCCCTTAGAAATTTTTCAGGTTTTTTCTAAGTTTGGCAAAAACTTGTCCCTCTGTGTTTTAAAAATTAACCTGCACTTGGTTGAGAATCTGGGGAACAGTAACTTGAAAGATAACCAGAGACTATCTGGAGAAATTGACATTGCATACAGCAGGAACTGATGTAAAATGTGTGGGAACTGAGATCTGGGGCATCTAAGGGCAATGAGACTAGGATGATACTGGGATGATCAAGAAGATGAAAACATAGATCTGATACAGTGAAAGATTGGAGAAAACACAGCCCAAATTAGAGATTAGGCTTGATCGACAGTCAGATAGGTGTGAGTCCTAAGGCATGCTGTCCTCCAAAATGTAAATATGAATCCAGAGTTCTTGAGCCTTACCAGATCTCTGTGTTCAGTAAATTTTTGCTGAAGGATAAAAGTTTCATAGCTCAAACTACTTAACTAGTGCAGAAGAGGACCACATAGTTACAGATAAACTCACCAGTAAGGGGTCCTGGCCCTTCATTGCTCTAGCAGATGATGAGATGAGTGAGTAGCTTGAAAGCTGGCTTTTCTGTTAACCACTGTTGACATCAGTATGATGCCATCTGACGTCTATGAATCCGTATAGAAGTTACACTTGTAAAGTCAGGCACTCAAAAATTAGGAAATGCTCAAAATTTCTATGCAGTCTCAGCTTGTCAAATAATTACAGTCAAATGTTACAGCTCTTAGTGGTACAGTTTTCCACTACCTTTCCATGGGACCATATGTTATAGAATGTACTACCATGCTTCACTATGAAAGAGGGGGCCTACCTAGATGTCCAAAAAATAAGGATACCCTAAAGATGCCTTAAAGGCAGTTTCTCATATAATATACAAGAAGTCATGAAGCAGAAAATCTTGGCAGAGCTCAGCACTCCTTGATGGAGTCTAAAGGATCAGAGAAATTTAGTGTGCCAGAGAGCAGCACTTTAGGGAGGCTGAGATTTATGTTATTAAGGATCAGGCAACTGATTCAAATAATTTGATTATCTTTCTGTCTGTCCTGGATCCTCCAGATACAGGACACAGACTACATCACTTAAGTCAGATTTCACACAGCTGGCTTTACAAGACGAGTTTTTCTCATCTTGTGATGCTTAGGCTGAAATGCTGGTTCTGGACTGGCAAAAATGCTGGGAGCAGCACAAATGGACAGTTTGTGCCATAGATTCTGAAACATTAAGTAGTACACATCTCACTTTGGGCATCCAAAATAATGCCATATTTTCAGTTTTAGTCTATATATTGCAACAGTAGTCATGTGGAAACATCTTGCAGAGGTTTTGTTGATGTGAAATGATAAATATTTCTGATGATACAGATACAGAAAAAAAAGTGAGGAAATCAATAATTCTGCCTTCTGCTGTGTCTGAATATTATGCAGTAAGTAAAGCCTGAGCCCACCTGTTGAGCAATAAGAATAAAAACTGTATTTGATCACTGTTCATTAAGTGAGCATCTCTCTGTCCTGTGCACAGATAGGAGCAGACAGGAGTCTCAAGGAAAAAATATCTTTTAATCGAAGCCTTTATCACAATGTTCCCAAGAAAGCTGAATTAGCATAGCAGGCTGATTTTCCTCAGACTTTGCCTATTGAACTGGAACATTCTGTTTCCATGGCTGTACATGTATGGTAAACAAAAAAACCTACTAGGATAACAGTCCAGTCCAAGATACACAGCAGAAGGTGATTGTACACTACTAATGACTTGATAATTTTATATTAAGGAAAAATATTTTTGATTCTTGCGAATGAGTCCATAAAGATACATTTAAAAATTTTGGAAAGGCAAATAGTTCTGATATCAGAGTTTGGGGATGAATAAAAGTTTACTAAGATACATGCGGCTTTACCCTTTTCTGAAAAAAAGCAACACAGGCCTTAATCCTACAACTACAGTAAATCACTTATTCACTGTGACAGGCAGGAGAACACAGATACAGTAATCTACCAGTCTGGTATCTGATATGCACTGGGAGTTGTGAAATAGATCTCTGCAGGCTGAATGCTGTGCACCCACGCATTGTACAATGCTGTGATTACTGTAGGTAGGTGGTTGGGGTAACAGTGAATTTCAGACATGCGGGAGTTCAGTTGAATGTGTGGTATGATTTGCAGGATTTTGTTAGGACACATACTATAATTGTATGCCTGCTATAAAGTCTGATTTGCTTGCCTTTTGTGGCATTGAGAATCTAAACCCCTAAGAAAATCAGGCCTTTTCTGCCAAAATTTTTGGAGAATCTATTTTAAGAAAAATTAATCAAAGCTGATTACATTTTGCATGTTCCATTTCTGAAAAGGAAATTAAAACAATTTACATGACCTGCATTCTTACTGCATGGAAAATCACAATGCATCTATAGAAGAAGTCACTCATAAAGGGACACCTTCAACATGGACCAAAACATTTACAGCATCCTACACTAGAATACCGACTAATTATTGTTGATAAAACTCTTCAGGAATGTTACAATGTCATCTAACAGACTGATTTTCCCCTCATTTGGTCATACCTTGCTGCTTTCAGGTATTTGCAAACTCATCTACATGGTATGCTCTTTATGGCTTAACCTTTATGTAGTATATGCTATTTAAAAATACTGTGACATTTGAAGGAAATCATAAGCACTACTCTGAGCAATAAGAAACTCCACTGAGGAGTGCCTGCAAATGATCTGGTGGGAGCAAAGCAAGCTGAACCCTGTGTAGAATCATTCCCAATGTCACCAGCTGGAGGTTCATACTATCTTTTATATGAAACATTTCCTGTGCAAAATTACTTTGAAGGGACAGTGCCACTTCCATTCTTGCCACCCTAAGGCGTGAGAAGCAGGCTAGGCTGGATTTTCATAATTCAACCAAAACTGTCAGATGAGCATTTTCTGTAGTTGGCCATATGCGGCTTGAAAAACCCTAATCATAGAATTACCTGGGTTGGAAGGGAGCTTTCAGATCATCTAGTCCATCCATCAACCTAACTGACAAAAACAAACCATCACTAATCTAAACTAGATTTCTGAACACTATGCTTACCCATCCTCTAAATAACTCCAGAGATGGTGATTCAACCACTTCCCTGAGCAGACTGTTCCAATGCTTGATAACCCTTTCAGTGTAAAAATTTTCCCTGTTACCCATTCTAAACGTCTCCTGGTGTAACATGAAACCATTTACTCTTTTCCTGTCACCTGGTACTGAGGAGAAAAGACCGAATCCCACCTCTTCACTATCTTCTTTTTTGGTAGTTGTAGAGAGAGTCAAGTCCTTCTCTTAGCAACCTTTTCCTCAGGCTGAAAAAACACAGCTTCCTAAGCTGGTCCTCATGTTTTTTTCTCCAGACCCCCCACCAGCTTTAATGCCCTAAGTAAAGAGAAGAGACAAATCTGTTTCCTTATAGAAGAAATCTTCCAATCTAGCCTTTTCTTTTCATTGATTATGCCCTTCAGTTAGATGGGAATCTTTTGTGTTATGTTTGGCCTGATGGCCTGGACAGCTGAACATTTATTTCGGTGTGTATTGAATAGTCATCTTTCACTTTTAGAAGAGAAAAGGCTGAAAGTAATTTTGAAGGAGCAAATAGACAAGATAAGAGTGAACACGTGCAAGAAATCCACCGGTTTGTTTATGCCAGTTTAGGTATCATGTCACATGTTATGTTGGTTTTCATCAGGTTGAACAAATAGTAGCTGTTGATTTTTTTTTCCTCTGCAGATTCTTCATGAGATTTATTCACAACAGGAGAGTTCTGTAGTCAGTTTTGATAGCTTTATGACCAAAGCTGATGAATGCTTAGCTCACTATTTTAAATCCAGTATTATGAAGAAATGGGTCAGGAGTATATCCAAAATGTTGCTGTTAGGAAAAATCAAAATATATCTGTACTCCCAAATTTGTCTTTCTTACCTTTCTTACCTAGAAACATACTAATTATTAAATATGTATATCCTCATGAGATAAGCTACTCTCTTTTTCTTTATAAACTAACCAGATAATGGTACTGACTTTTAAAACATCCCTTGACTGTAGATATAACATCATGTCATGATTAGTATGGCATTACACACCTTTCCTAGAGGTATTGTCTCAGATTGTCAGTAGATATCACTGAAGCTGCTTGCAAGTCATCTTTGCTTGCAAGTTATCTTTGTTGTATTTTTGCAGAAGTTGGAAACTTTCAAAATTAAATGTAAATGAAAATTTAGCATTCTTCTATAATAGGAAAGGGTGCTACGCATGTTGTGGGCTATCACTTCTGAAATTTCATACTGGGACATGCTTTAGGAAACTTTTTTTCTGAATTAAAAATAGTCACAGTTCCCTCTGGTAAAATATGTGAAAAGACATATAGTGAGACCTACAGGGCTGGCCAAAGGCTGGAAGGAAAAGAATTATTTTTTTTTCTTTACAAAGAAAAAAAAAAAACCTGCCTGTAAATAGAGGTATGCAGTAGGGGAATGCTGGTGTCAGTTGCAAAGAATTAATCAGCTTTTTGTTGTCTTGGCTCAGGAAAAGGGGAACTGTGGTGTGGGGACTGTGTTTGATTTCATGATCAAAGAATTATTTCAAAATAAATTACTAAAATTGAAGGAGGAAAGCAATTTGTTCCCTTTTTTTTGCCATACGCAGGCTAGAGAGACCCTTCCTAGTTTTTTTGCCTTCAAATTTGATTGAAACAAGTCATGCATTTTGAGTGTTTCCCACCCACTTGCCCCTCTGGGAGGAGCATTTGAAAATCTGGCCACTTTATGTAGATGTTTGAACAGGTTCCAAGCTCATATAAACATTTGACCCCGTATTTTTCTTCTTCTGTCCTATATAGTTAGCTGTGCCCTTAAGTTTCTGGCCCTCAAGACAACGTGTAATAAGCTCCAACAAACACTCAGCATATGAAATTATTTTGTGGTCCAGGCCCCTTCAATGAGAGGAACTAATCCAAAAATTAAATTAAAAGATTCAGATCCTCAAAAGCAAGATGTGGATAAATACCTCAAGGCTAAGGGAGAAATTCTTTAAAATTGAGGTACCCTTATTGACTTCAGCAGACCAAACTTAATTTACATCAACAGTGGATCTGACTTGAAATAATTACATGTCTTATCTGAAATTGTTCAGCACTGAAAACGCTGGAGTGGAAATCTTACAAGCAGTAGTAGCATCATTATGAGATTTCCAGTAAGTCTGTCTTCAAGTTGTGCTGCTCTAAAGGAAAAAGTGTATGCCAGTGCTGGGTAATAGCTCTGACAGATTCCCCGGTTCATAGTGATGAGAGCTGCAGCTAGACTGGGTACAGTGAGAATCCTTGTGATCTCCTGCCGCATGTAGCCAAAAGCTAACCTCTCTCAGAATACTAAATCCACCAAAGCAGAATCTCTGCAACAATTTATAGCAGGTTTCTAGGTGCTTAGCAGCCATAGTGCTTTTCTTGTTTATGGCCCATAGTTTCCTCAGCCATACTCTGTAATTTCCTTACTGAGGTCTTACTCTCAGGTCTGCATATATTTACATGTTTTACTCTGCAAGCTTTTAAGCAGCAAATTATACAAAATAGAGGTGAGACCTCTGCTAGCTGAGTCTTCCTTTTATTGTTTCCATGTAGCCACATCTGGAAAATAAATACGTAAAACTTGAATTGACATAAAATAAATGACAGTTCATGTTCTATAGGTTCATGTTTATGACATGATTGGCCCACAGCCACTGCAGCTATTTCGTAGTCTACAAGATGTCCTTGATTTGCTCTTCCACCAGAATGATAACAAGCACATATAATCTTTGCATACAGCCTCCTAACAGGCTTCTAGCCTCTGCCTGATTTCACACATTCAATTTTTACATTGTTCTTTTCAGAACTCCCTCAGCTTTCTTAAATAATGCTTACATTTTCACCTATACAGTTTCAGCCTAAGTTGGATGAATAGAAAGAGAAAAGCAAGAGAATGTGATAAATCAAGACATTTGTGAAATTAAAGAATTAACAAAGTCTTTATTCATGAAAGGAATGTAATAATATATAAATCATCATAACCCAAACAGAGACAACTTAAATATTTTCTGATCTGTAAAAACACCTTCTACTGCCTTTTGAGAATTTGGGTGCCTCCATGCCAGCCCTGTTAGAGCTCTCATCTGCTTTTGACGTATTGGATATGAGATTTTGTTTCTCTCTTTTTTGCACATCTCTCAGGAACAGTCCTCTTGTCTGTGGCATGATATTCATTCCTTCCTCTCTGAGCATATAATGGAGCCTGATATAAAAATATGTTTTTCCCCTCAAGACCCATCATGTAACCTTCCAAAAGCTCCCATTTTGTTTATCCTTTTGCTAGGAATCACAGCTGAAATTTCAGCCTGGTGATAGTCCCATATTTACAGCTCTATTGCACCTGACCTTGCTAGGGTACTTTATGTGCAGGAAGCTTTTATAAAGGAGGAAGGCATGAATAAGAGCTGACTAGAGTTCAGTAGAAAGAGACTGAGTCAAGAGCAACGAAATGGGAAGTAATAGCAGTTTTATAATGAGAATGGTCTTCTATTTGTCAGTTCACATGGGATCAGAACTGTTGGATTATTGGTAGCTGATCCACAGTCAAATAGCATCCTTGTCCAGGAATTCTTAATTTCTTTTCCTTCACCTTATCTGAGTGATGGCATCCATTTCTCCCTGGAATGGATATGATTACTTCATGTTTTTGCTCGTTTCTGCAGCATGTCATATACCAAGCTGCTCTTTATTTTAACTTGAAATATCAGCCCACAAAATATTGTAGGACTCACCTTGAAATACCTCTGAGAGCAACCCTTTGCCTAATTTTCTCTGAACTACAGTTGTTTCCTACTTTCTAGCTAGAACTTCAGCATCAGTTTTGATTTATGGAATTATATAGTCAGAGAAGGAATGAAGTGTCAAAATCCCACTGAAATTCAGTAAGTTAGAACTTTTTTTTCTAAAATCCCTCAGCTCCTCTGAAAATCTCAACCAGAAGAACTTAAATAGGGACTTGGCTTTATGGTTTAATATTCAGCACTGATAGTGAATATTTTTTTCAAAGAACAATCCTGGCAAACTGAGAATGAGGCCTATACGGACAATCCACTTTCATGTTCTGAATAGTCTAAAATACTTAGAATTCTATATCTGTTCAGTAATTAAGGAGGATAAGGGTTATTTTGTTCTTTTGATTAAAAATTGAATTTACTTCGTGTTGATATAAAAGCTGGAAATATAATAGCAAATTAATTTTTGTTCTTTCCATCTGCATTCAAATTTAATATTTAGCACAGATTTTCTACATAATTTTCAGATAATCAGAATACACAAAGCTAGTAAGATTGTATCTCCATTTCTTCTCTGTCATAAATGTCTGTAATTACATGAGAAATTGATCTATATTAAACTTCAAAAACTGCTGTTCTTAGGTGAATGGCACCAGAAACTTGACTATTCCATGTTAGTATTAGAATGGCTTGAGAGCACATATCTGAAATATATTGAGATTTTGAAACAATTCAGGCAGTGGCTTAGTTTAAGCATCCATGGTGCAGGGAACCCAGTGAGGTAGGTTTTACAGAATCATATAAAGACAAAACAAAGCCATAAAGGACACTGGCAATGGACAAGTGTCCTGCTTTTGCACTGTAATTCAGAGAACATGTAGTTTCAGTAAGTAAGAAGTGGCATTGCTTTTGGTGTCCAAATGGGATGAAGTGGGTATTCATCTTCAGGGATAAATTTTATTTTCCTTAAGTTGAACAGACTGTTCTGAGGGAGCTATAGCTACACACTACTAAAAGGTTCACAAAACTCTTGAAAAACTTGATTCTGAAACAGAGATAGTGCAGAAATTCAGAATCAAGTTGTGATGTAATATTTCAAAATGGTAGTAGAGAAAGGAGACACAAAAAGCTTCTGGAGATTTTTATAGTTGGAAAAGAAAGTAAAATCTTTAAAAACATAATTAAAGACTTGAGTCTCTCCTACAACAAAAACAAAAAAGCAAGCTATCGCCACACTCACCCTTACAAGGCCAAAATTTAGCCTGCATGAAAAGGACTATCTCTAAAGAGATCATGGATTCCCGCTCAAATGAATGAATATTCAGGGATACTTTTTAACTGCTTAAAAGCTGCTTAGTCTATTGCTTATATGTTGACCACTCATTTTCTTGGAACAATACTTTTGTTTATTGCCTCAGTGAGTAGAATCAGTACTTACTGTATCATAGATACCTGCAGTAGTTATGGCAGCCATGAATAACATTTGCCAGTATTTTCTGACTCTTACATAAGTATGCTGATAAAATCTACATTTGAACAAGAATTCCCCTCTTCCTTCCCTCAGAATAAATGGGAAGGATCAGAATGACTCCAAATATCAATGTGTTTTGGGGGAAGAATAAAATTGCTATGTCAACTCATAATTCAGATTCACAAGCACTTATGAATGCTCCAAGACTGGCTTTATAAATGTTTTTTTATATATTGACAGTCTTCTAAGGACTGATGCCAATGAGTATTTTGGCTTCAACTTCTCCGATGACACCACTTAACAAGGAAGTCCTTGGCTCTTCCTACCAGGGGACAGGCAACAATTTGTGCCATCTTTGCATAAACAAACAGAATTTCACACTGGATTCATAGTTATAAAAAATTGTATTTTATAACTATAGCAATGATTTTGAGGTAAATTTTTTCTTTTCCTTTCTGATGTAGATCTGGGGCTGATGAACCAATACAAAGAAATTATTCTAGATCATATAATGGAAGACTATGTGATTTTTTTTCATATTGAAGATAGGGATGATATGCTCATAAAAGATGAGGAATTTGAACCCACTGAAAGCTGGAGTAATTTGATCTCCAGAGCTTAGACAGATATTCAAGCGTAAGAGAACCTTGATACTTAATCTGGAAATCTTTGGTACTTTTAAAAGATGAAAGGGTAATTCTGTTTGAGTCAACACATGTCAACACAGAATACAGAAAAGTTTCCCATTTTTTTCCACACAAGATTGTAAGATGACTCATAAATACTTCCTCTGTA